>JAKCPI010016485.1:0-140075 GCA_023213315.1 Euborellia annulipes | reverse complement strand
TAAAATTAAGCAACTTATTTGCCCATAGAATTGATTTAATTAAAATTATGAATGAAGAAAATTATATTCTAGTGTATGTGTTTCTCAACAGGTTTGAGGATATACCCAATAACGATACACATAAAAAAACCGAGCCATTCAACTCGGTTTTAAGCCCTTGGTTAATTTTAACCCCTACCACTTATAATTAATTTTGCCGTAATAGAACGCACCATTAAAACCAAACGGTGAGAACTGGCTGTATTGCAAACTTCCGCCAGTAGGTTTGTTGATGTCATAAACATCTTTATCAGGATAAACATTGGTAATGTTGTCTCCCCCCGACAGTAAATTTCCAATTGTTTAGTTGGTATGTCAAGTGCTAAATCCAATAGCCATTTTGCAGAAAATTTCTGATCACTGGCAGCACCTGAGTTGCTGTAAGTTTCAAGCTACCATAACGCGTGATATTGGTATTGATGCCAAAATTTCCAATTTTATAATCATTGGCTAAACTGAACTTATGTTCAGGCGTGCTTCCCTGCCAATAGACCATATTGTTCACGACGATCTAAACGGGTGAGGTTGACACCCAAGGCATTTAAAATCTCAGGGGTTTTATCGACATCGGTGACTTTATTGCGATTAAAATTATAAGCCAAAGATGTAGTTAACTCGCCATAAGGCAGGTTTTGCCATTGGTAATTGGCAACTAAATCTACACCACGAGTGCGGGTATTACTGGCATTATTAAAGAAACGAACCGTGCTGAAATTGGTATCGGTAATCCCTTTAGATACCAAATAAGCGCGAACAGCGGGGCTGCTGGCATTGATATTTGAAGATAAGCTAATGCGGTCATCAATATCAATTTGGTAGGCATCCAAAGTCACATATAGGTTTTTAGTCGGGGTAAATACCAAGCCAAGGCTATAGTTCTTTGATTTTTCAGCTTTTAAGTCTTCTGCGCCGAGCAATTGTGCAACTTGTGAAGAACTTGGAAATGTTCCAGCCTCAACAAACTGTCCATTGACCAATTGCGAAGAAGTTTGGGTGAAATATTGTTGTGCCAGACTCGGTGCGCGAAAGCCTGTAGAAACTGAGCCACGTACCGCAACTTGAGGTAAAAGCTTATAACGTAATGAAAGAGATGCATTATTGGTGTCCCCAAAGTCATCATATTTCTCATAACGATAGGCTGTAGATGCTGAAAGTTTTTGGGTAATATCTGTTTCTAAATCAAGATATCCTGCATAACTGTCACGTGTCCATTTCCCAGCATCTGCTTGACGAAAGCCTGATAAACCTGAAGAGCCACTTTTATAATAAGAGGCAGGATTGCCTGCTTTGATTTTGATATTGTTGATTTAAATATTGAGCACCAAACGCCACATTTAATGGACTTGCAAAAGCAGAGATCTCAAATTCTTTTGACAAATCAATATTATAAACAGCTTGAGTATTCTTTAACTGTCCATTATGGAATGAATTTGGTGTTGAACCTGTATCTTTGTATAGATCGACATTGATGGTTTTTGTATTTACATCATATTGGTTTAAGCCATAATTGGCTGAAACATCATAGCGCCAATCTGCGACTTCCCCACGTAAGCCTGCAACAGCACTAAAGTCATCTAATTGACCGCGAATCAGCGGTAAATAACCATTTGGAAATAATGCAGGGACATTGTTCGAGGCATTACTCAAACGATAGAATCCAGCAGTTTCTGCATTACGATGGCTATAGGTTGAAAAACCATATAATTCAACAGTATCACTGAAGGTCAAAACTAGCATTAACAGAAGCTTTTACCTCATCTGATTTTGGATCACCAAAACGAAAAGTTCTTTGTCCATATGTGGTGGCGTTTGGATCACGAAAGGGTCTAAAGCCCTGCACGATTGGTTGCTTCATTGTCCTGCCATTCACCAGAAAAAATGGCATAACCATAATTGCCTAGTTTCAGTACCACCCGAGACATAGGATTGTTTTTGTTCACCATCACCTTTGTCATAAATACCATAGCGAATACCTGCATCACCTGTTTTTTAGGATCAGACTTTAAGATAATGTTGACAACACCAGCAATTGCATCTGAACCATAGCGAGCAGATGCACCTTCTCTAAGTACTTCAATACGGCTGATGGCAGAAATCGGAATGGCATTTAAATCAGTCGGTGCTGAACCCACGTCCAATGGTGCCCCCCAAGGTTAATAAAATGCCCCAGTATGGCGACGTTTACCATTCACTAAGACCAAAACTTGATCAGGAGAAAGCCCTTTTAGTTGCACTGGGCGAACGAGTTCTGTTCCATCGACAACGGTTGGACGAGGAGAAGTTAATCGAGGGGATAATTTTAGCCAGCGCCGTACCTAACTCACTTGAACCTGTACGTTCTGTCAATTCCGCTGCACTAATCACATCAATCGGTTGTAAGGAGTCTGTTTTAGAACGTTTAAGCGAACGTGTACCTGTGACAACAATGGTATCGAAGTGTTTTAACTTCTTGGTTGGCTGGAATCTGTTCCGCAGCATAGGCGTGTGGATACAGAAATGTAAAAACTAAGCTGGCGGTCAGGCTTAATGAATATCGTTTTGATAATGTACGCATAACTATATTTTGTAGCTCTTTTTGTAACGGTTTGTTGTGATCATAGTGAGCTTGAGATTATTTAGAAAACAACTTTTAAAAATATAAATAGAATAAAATCTGCAAAGTGCCTTGTTATTTAAAGCGATCTCAGTTTTGAAATCTAGATTTTATGCATGCGATGTATTTAGAGGAAGTTTGATGCACAATCTTTTGAAATTATTGATAAAGCATTACTAATTTTAAACAGCTCAAGTGATGAGGCGATGATATTGAATCAACGTTGATGAAATCCATAGTGATGATCCGCCCTTAACAATTTACATCAGCCCAAAAAGCCCACGTTTGATCAGTTTATATTTGCTTTAATGCAAAAGGGCTACCTTAAATTGATAGCCCTTTTCACCTTATCCAATCAACTTAGCGTGGAGGAAAGCCCGCTTCTGATAAAGCATCAACCACTTGTTGCTGTGTTGCTGTTGTTTCAACTTTAACACTGTGACTTGGTGGATCGGCAATCACCTTAGCATTTTCATCTACAGATTGAATTGCTTTGGTTACACCACGTGCACAACCACCACAGGTCATATTTTCAATATAAAATTCCATATCTCACCCTGCTCTAAGAAGACTTAAACTTAAGATAAACCTTACCATAATTGTAAGGTCAAGTTTTAATGTTTAAAGTTTCATCGCAACGCTTTTTCAAAAATAATTTACAGTATTTTTAAGCCATCGATTGCTCAATTTTTACGAATGCTAAATGCCAACATAGGCGAATGGTTTATATACAGAATTTATGCTTTGATAGTAAACTCTGCATTGAAATTGTGAATGATAAGAACATGATGATGAACAAAGACCATTTATATTCAGTGATTTACCAAGACATTCAAGATGCTTTCGCTGAGATTCAGCAGCTTACACAAGATCAGCATTTATGTGCTATTGGTTTGGGAATGGTTGAGGATTTCTGTGGTTTCTTTTATGTAGGATGCACATTAGAACAATTAAAAACCTTTGAAGACGTCTATGAAGCATGGTGGATTTCAGAATGGAGTTATTCAAGTACTGCCAATAATCGTGTTCACGATGCAATCACGGCTTTGTATCAGGACTTGGGAGAGGATTATACAGATGAGCAATATAGCGAATTGCAAGCGCACTATCAAAAGACCATTATTCAAGCATTACAAGATTTAAGAACACAAGGAAAATTAAAAAACCAACAGGGTGAAGAAATTATTGTCATTATTCAATATGCAGACTCATCCGATGAAGATTTTGAGGACATCAGTTTCCCACAAATTAATCCTGAGTTTTTAGTGCCTTTATTTGAAAACCGCTTTCAGAAAAAAGCTGGTGAAAATTTATATGATTACCTATTAGAAAAATCAGCATCTTAAAATAACAAACCGAGCTAAAAAGCTCGGTTTCTGAAGAATCAGTATCTAAAATTAGATATCTGAAAGATCTACACCAATGCGTGTAGCCACTTCTTCATAAGCTTCAACAACACCACCTAAACCTTGACGGAAACGGTCTTTGTCGAGTTTTTTCTTGGTGTCTTTATCCCATAGACGGCAACCGTCTGGAGAGAATTCGTCACCCAAAACGATACGGTCATGGAACACGCCAAATTCAAGTTTAAAATCAACAAGAAGCATGTTGCCTTGAGCGAATAAATCTTTCAGCACAACATTGACTTTTTGAGTCAATTCTTTCATTTGCGCCAATTGTTCAGCATTTGCCCAACCCAATGCAATTGCTTGAGACTCGTTCACCATAGGATCGCCTAAAGCGTCATCTTTGAAGAACAATTCAAATGTTGGTGGAACAAGCTCTAAACCTTCTTCAACACCCAAACGACGGCATAATGAACCTGCAGCATAATTACGCATTACACATTCAACAGGGATCATTTGCAATTTTTTTCACTAAAACTTCAGTTGGAGAAAGAAGTTTTTCGAAGTGTGTTTCAATACCAGCTGCAGCCAGTTTTTCCATGATAAAGGCATTAAAACGGTTGTTCACCTTACCTTTACGGTCTAGTTGCTCTATTTTTTCGCCATTAAATGCAGAAGCATCGTCACGGAAAACTAGAATTAGATGATCCGCGCTATCTGTTTCATAAACAGATTTCGCTTTACCAGTATAGAGCAAGGTTTGTTTTAACATGGGGGAACCTTTTGCAAAAAAATTGCCTAGAACGACTAGGCTGGCCAGTTTTGGTAAATCTGGGTTAATAGTTCTGCAGCTTTTTCTTTGTCTGCAAAGCTATTATCGGCGTTAAACACAGCAAGTGTGTTACTTGAACCTACAGAATTAAGTTTCAATACATAAGTTGAATTATCGATTTTTACAGTTGCCTCATTGGCATTTTTGCTTTGGCCGATAACCTTATGGATTTAAGCTACTGAGGGTCGCAAGTGCGTACTGCCAAATTGTAGCAGAATTTCCATCAATTTTGATCAGTGGATTGCCATTTCCATCAGTTAAAATTTGAGGACGACCAACACTTTCAGTTGATGCAGAAACTTCATCAGCAGGTGCACTGATTTGAGGCAACATCTGGACGAGGAACTTCGTAACGGTTGCCTCGTTTATTTTCAAATTTTGGTGCATGCTGAAGTGCAAGAGGGTCAACAATAGGAGCTGGATACATTGGCGTTGCAGGGTCTAACTGTTGAACCTTCAGGGTAGCTGAGTGGCTCTACAGTGGTCGTGTTTTTATAATCTAAAGAACCATTGCTGATTCCAAGGGAACTACAACCCGCCAAGCTTAAAGCTGAAATGGCAAGAGTTAAACCTAAACGTAATTGCATAATACTAAGCTCTTATTAAATGAGACCCACTGCTTTGAGTTCTTCACGCAGTGGTGCACGGTATTGTTCTGCTAGGGGAGTTAATGGTAAGCGAATGCCAGTACCAATTAATTCCATTTCATGAAGTGCCCATTTCACTGGAATTGGGTTCGATTCGCAAAATAGAATATTGTTTAATTTTGCAACTTGGTCATCTTTGCTTTTCGCTGTTGCAGCATCACCTGCAATTGCAGCGGCACAAAAGTTCGCTCATGATTTTTGGTGCAATATTTGCTGTTACTGAGAAATATTGCCGTGGGCGCCTAACTGAATCAATTCACTCGCAGTCGCATCATCACCTGAATACACCACCATGTTTTTGCCTTTTAAGCCATCAATCAGCTCTTTACCACGGGGAACATCGCCAGTTGCATCTTTAATTCCTACGATTTGAGGAATATCTGCTAAACGAATCGCGGTGTCGTTGTGCAGATCTACACCAGTACGACCAGGTACGTTGTAAAGAATGATAGGTAAATCAACAGCTTCAGCAACTGCCTTATAGTGTTGGAATAAACCTTCTTGCGTTGGTTTGTTATAATAAGGGGTAACTAAAAGTGCGGCATCTGCGCCGAGTTGTTTGGCTTCTTTGGTGAGTTCAATCGCTTCGTGTGTCGAGTTTGCACCAGTACCGGCAATAATTGGAATACGTTTATTGGCAACACGGATAATTTCTTTAATTACTTCTGTGTGTTCTGCCATGCTAAGAGTAGATGCTTCGCCAGTTGTACCGACAGCAACAATACTATTAGTGCCTTGTTCTATGTGCCACTCAACGAGCTTCTCGAGACCCTTCCAATCTACGCTGCCATCTTCAAACATAGGGGTGACGATTGCGACAATTGAGCCTTGAATGGTCTGTGCTTGCTGAGTCATTTTAAAAAAATATCCTATTTTTCCATCCACATGCGTTTGAGTAAACAAGGATTGGGATGGTTGCAGTATTTTGATTTGAGCGTGAAACAATCATCTTAAAGATTGCCTAATGCTTATGCAAATTATGACTGATTCAGCGTGTCAGAACAATATGCTTTAGTCAAAGCTTGGAAATTCTTTAACAAAAGCAACAAATCACTCACATTTCCAAGCAATTTTTTTAATTTTCAGTTTTTTACCAAATTTGAACAGCGTGCGGTTTTAATCCCAATGCAGGGTAAAACCTATTCGCGCTAGAAAACAATTTTCTATTGGGCGGCGGAGTCTCACCGTTTAGAATCTAGCGAACCGTTCTAGATGATTTCTTGGTTGATTTTGATAAGACGCTCGCAAATGTACGCTGTTATATTGTATGTTGAGTCATCAAGTGTTTAAATTTTTACGATTAAAATAATAGTCATTTGGCCAATATAAGGGTAGGGAAATGTTGCAATCTGAGCGTAGTGCCTTGATCGTTGTTGATGTACAAAATGGTTTCACTTCAGGGGGAAATTTAGAAGTTGCCCATGCTGAGCAAATCATTCCAACTATCAATCAATTGGCACGACATTTTGACAATATCGTACTGACCCAAGATTGGCATCCTGAAAACCATATTTCATTTGTTGAGAATCATCCCAACCGTAAAGCTTATGAGCTGATTCAGTTAGATTACGGCCCGCAAGTATTGTGGCCATCACACTGCGTACAAGGGAGTAAAGATGCTGAATTTCACCCTGATCTAAACATACCAACTGCTCAACTGATCATTCGTAAAGGCTTTCGTTCCCAAATTGACAGCTATTCAGCCTTTATGGAAGCCGATCATAAAACCACTACAGGCTTGGCGGGCTATCTTAAAGAGCGTGGTATAGATACGGTGTATATTGTCGGGATTGCAACAGACTTCTGCGTCGCATGGACGGCCATGGATGCCGCCAAATTAGGCTTTAAAGCCTTTGTGATTTCGGACGCGACCAAAGCGATTGATTTACAGGGTTCTTTACAACACGCATGGCAGGAAATGCTGGCTGTCGGTGTAAAACGCGTGATCTCAAAAGAGATTTTCAACGCAGTATAAGCACCAAGACTTGCATCATTTGAGAAATATTACTGCTTTAGAACATCTTGTTTTAAGATAAGCCGAAATCCTCAATCTGCTTGGGTAGGGACAATGTCAGCAATTTTACGTTTTAGTCAGTTTGTACAAAAAACTTTTGCCCTATGGGTCGTGGTGTTTGCCTTTATTGCCTTATGTTTTCCAGCAGCATTTGTCTGGATGAAAGCATATATTCCATGGGTTTTAGGGATTATCATGCTGGGGATGGGCATGACCATGACCGTGGACGAATTTAAAAATGTCTTGTCAAATCCCAAAGCAGTTGTGATCGGTGTCGTTGCACATTTTGTGGTGATGCCCAGTGTGGCATTCTTTCTCTGTAAAGTTTTTAATTTACCACCCGAAATTGCGGTAGGGGTAATCCTTGTCGGCTGTTGCCCTCGGAGGGACAGCATCCAATGTCATCACCTATATGGCCAAAGGAAATACTGCTTTATCCGTCACATGTACATCTGTTTCAACGTTTTTAGCGCCTATTTTGACACCTGCAATATTCTATGTGTTAGCCAGCCAGTGGATTCCGATTGATGCGGGTTCAATGTTTATCGACATTCTTAAAGTGGTAATTTTTCCAATTATTTTGGGCGTGATTTTAAGAAGCCTATTTAAACAAAAGACTGAGCAATATATTCAAGTGATGCCTTTGATCTCTGTGATTGCCATTGTGGTGATCGTGGCAGCAATTATTGCAGCCAGTAAGGCTTCAATTTTGCAATCGGGCTTGCTGATTTTGGGTGTGGTGATTTTACATAATGGTTTAGGCTTTTTATTAGGCTATTGGGCAAGTCGTCTATTCAACCTATCTTATCCTGACTCTAAAGCTGTTGCGATTGAAGTGGGGATGCAAAATTCTGGTTTAGGTGTGACCTTAGCGGCAATACATTTTGCAGCATCTCCAATAACCGCAGTGCCAAGTGCTATTTTTAGTTTATGGCATAATATTTCAGGGCCTGTTTTAGCCACGTATTGGGCAGCGAAAGCAGATAAAATGGCTGAAAATAAGCAATAATACTATTTTAAAAGTTACCTTTCATTTAGAGAGCCTTGGCTCTCTTTTTATTTATAGTGCTTATTCATGCGCTAACTGTTTTAAAAACTCATCTTCAGTGAGTACGCTAAAGCCATGTTGTTCAAGTAGGGCTGCTGTAACCCCTTTGCCTGATATTTTATGCCCTGAAAATGATCCATCATAAATCATCTGTGAACCACAAGAAGGACTGTTGGCTTTTAAAATAATATGTGTAACTTGATAGTATTGGGCGAGTTTTAGAGTTTTTTCTGCACCCAGAATAAATTCAGCTGAAACATCATCACCATTGGCATCTTTTACTTTGGCTTGTCCCTTTAAAACTTGATAACCATCACCGCCTACGATTTCAGCAGGCTGTCGAGGTGTACTTAAGCCACCATGAAACTTCAGGACAAATCACCACGGCTTGTTGAGTGTCTAGCAGTTGTTTAAGCTTGTGTTGTAGGCAGTTCTTGGCATCGTAGCGAACATTTTCACCTACAAGACATGCACTAATCAGATATTTTTTCATTATCTTGAGGTTAATTCGAGTTGCATTAAATCCATACCAATATCATATAAATCGGTTTTAAAGTCGATGTTTAATTTTTCTGTAAAAGCAAAATTTTGATAGAATTTTTTTGCACGCGTATTAGTTTTCAATACTTCTAAAAATACAGAAGCTTGTTGATGTTCACGTGCAATATCAATCGCATTTTGCATGAGTGCAGATGCAAAACTTTTTCCAACAGCATTTTCAAGCAAGTAAATTTTCTGTAATTCTGCACCAATAATATCTAGATGGGGCTCATATTGATTGAGATTTAGCTTGGCATATCCAATAATTTGCGCTTGTTCATTTTCAAGCAATAACCAAATTTGATCAGGATCTCGCAGAGATTCAGACAAATTTTCTAAACTAAAATTTTGATTGAGAAAGCTTTGTAGGCCTTGTTCTGACCAAAGATCAGCAAAATGTTGGCGATATGTGGTGCAGGCAAGCTGATTGAGTTGCTTGAGATGGATTGGTGTGGCTGGATAAATTTTCATTATATTTTGTCATCAAATGACGCTTTGCTATACCTTGAATTTGTATTCAATCATGGATGAATTTCATGGGATAATCAATCCGAAATAGGGAAAATGAATCTTGTTATGAGTGTGTATGTCGATCGTGCAAAAGTTCCGTTTAAAGGCCAAGAATGGTGTCATTTGATGGCAGATACACTGGAGGAATTACATCACTTTGCGCAAATGCTGGAAATCGATGCCCGTTTATTTCATCGCTCTGCCTCTTATCCGCATTATGATATTACCCTGCAAATGCGTGCAATGGCGATTGCTTATGGCGCAATTGATGCTGATCGAAAAACCATTATTGCCTGCGGAAAGAAGCTGAAGTTACAACTCAATCAATCTTTATAAAAAATAGGTTTTTTATTTCAGCTTGATAAAACCGCACCTCTAGAAAAATACTTTATCGCGATTAAGTCTTGTCCTTATGAGAAGCACAAGAGTAGAATCTTTTATGATGAAAAATTATGAACAACGATTGTGATTAATATATGACTTTTAAAGACGGCTCAACAGAAATATCGCAAGACGAGATTATTATTCTGGCTGAAACTTTTCGACTTTTAGGAGATGCCTCACGTCTCAGAATTCTTTTATTCTGTATGCGTGGACCTAGTCCAGTAGGCGATATCTGTGAAGCACTCGATTTGTCGCAATCTTTGGTTAGTCATCATTTACGTTTATTACGTTCAGCACGCTTGGTGAAAAGTGAGCGTCAGGCCAAACAAGTCTTATATGAAATCGCTGATACGCATGTCAGTCATGTTCTGTCTGATATGGCAAAACATATTGCAGAAGAGCAGTGTGGTTAAATTTTCTATTTTTTAAATCGATTATTAAAAGCAAAGTGAATTTCAAAATGTGGATGCCACAAGGCAACAATCAATGACCTTGTGGCAATTTGTGCTTGATCCATATTGATCTTAATGACTATGTCCAGCATGAGGATCAATTTTTGTCGGTTTTTCAAGGCTACAGCTGCTATCACCTTGCCAATCAATCGCGACAGTTGGATGTTCAATATCAAATTTGGTTTTTAATTCATGTTCAATTTGTTCGGTGAGTGTCTTGATATCAACACCTGCTTCAGGTTGGACATGTAATGTTGCCATTGCTCTTCCTGAAGTAATCATCCATACATGAATATGGCTAATTTTCTGAATGCCTTGAACGGATTTTAATAAGTGAGTGGTGATATCTGTTGTATTCGCATTGGCTGGCGCACCTTCTAATAAAATATGAATGGTTTGTTTAAACAAAGACCATGCACTGCGCAATACAAGTAATGATACAAGCACAGACAAAATCGGATCAATCGGTGTCCAGCCTGAGTACCAGATGACGATTGCAGCGATAATTGCAGCAACAGAACCCAATAAGTCACCCATCACATGCAGAATCGCACCTTTGATATTTACATGATCCGTATCATCTCGTGTGAGATACCATAAAACAAAGATATTCACCAACATACCAACAATTGCGACAATAAACATCGGTCCGGCAAGTACGGGTTGAGGTGATTGAAAGCGTACTATCGCTTCATAGACGATCCATCCAACAATCCCAAACAAGGTTAGAGAATTGATCAGGCCTGCAATCACTTCAAAGCGCATATAGCCGAAAGTACGTGATTTATCCGCAGTACGACGGCCAAAGCGAAACGCTGCATATGCTAATCCTAATGCAAGTGCATCCGTCATCATATGGCCTGCATCAGCTAACAGTGCCAGTGAACCAGATATGATTCCCCCAGCAGCTTCAACAAGCATAAAACTGAAAATAATGAAGAAAGAAATCAGAATTTTTCTTTCATTTCCTGTAGTTGCTTCAGGTACATGTACGTGGTTGTGATCACTATGGCTATTATGGGGGTGATTATGATTGTGTCCCATAAGGACCTCTGAATTGGATTGTTTACATATGAATATATGTTCATATGTTTGTTTTGTCAAATAACTTCATGTTAATTTTTTATTGCATTGTGAATCAAAAAATTTTAAAAAACTGATGCCATAAGGCACTTAGGTTTAATAAAACAGAATAGAAATAAAGTTCTTAAAACGGACTAATTCACTTTCGAGCTTATTTACTTTGATACGAAGTAAAAAGAGGCTATTTTTCGCTCAGGGATTTTGTTGGTTCAAGTTTAAGAGGGTGGTTTGTGTTTAGGTTATTTTTAAATTGATGGATCTATAAAAATCAGGCATAAAAAATCCACACATTCATGCAATTTTAGCGCACGGTTTGTGTGGATTGCTTGAGCTATTGATATGTGTATGAAACTTAATTTATTTCATACACATATGCTCAATGAGTAACTGATTGATTATTCAACCGTAACTGATTTTGCTAAATTACGAGGTTGGTCAACGTCAGTACCACGTAATACCGCAACATGATAAGACAACAATTGCACAGGTACACTATAAACGATTGGCGCTAACCAAGTATTGACCGTTGGAACATAGACAACATGTTGGCGTTCTTTAGCCACGATACCGCTATTTTCATCAGCAAAAACAAACAGTTCACCACCACGTGCTTGGACTTCTTCCATATTGGATTTAAGTTTATCCAGCATGTCATCATTCGGTGCAAGAATCACCACAGGCATATCATTGTCGACCAAAGCCAGTGGGCCATGTTTCAATTCACCCGCAGCATAACCTTCGGCATGAATATATGAAATTTCTTTAAGTTTTAATGCACCTTCAAGCGCAATTGGGAATTCTGTACCGCGACCTAAGAACAAGCAATGCTGTTTCTCTTTGAACAGAACAGATAAACGTAAAATTTCTGCATCATTTTGTAAGGTATCTAAAATGACTTTAGGGATATGCCACAATGCGGAAGTGATTTCATCAATACGTTCAGCTGAAATGGTTTGCTTAACTTGACCAAGTTTAAGGGTCAATAACATCAAAGCCGCAAGCTGTGTGGTAAATGCTTTGGTTGATGCGACCCCAATTTCAGGACCAGCTAGGGTTAATAAATGATGATTTGTTTCACGAACCATAGATGAGGTCGCGACATTACAAATCGTCATGGTATAGATATTTACCCCTTTTGCTTTAGCACGCTTTTGGGTATCACGTAATGCAGCCAAGGTATCTGCAGTTTCACCTGATTGGGAAATACAAACATACAAGGTGTTATCTACAATCACAGGCGAGCGATAACGGAACTCACTGGCAATTTCAACTTGGCAAGGCAGATCAATCAGTTGTTCAAACCAATATTTTGCAATCATTCCCGCATGGTAGCTGGTACCACAAGCAAGCACCTGAACTTGCTGAACATTTTTTAAAATCTATTTCAGCATTTTGTAAAAAGTCTTCTCGTAATGTATTGCCATTTAAAGCTTGAGAGATCGTTTGTTGAATTGCTTCAGGTTGCTCAAAAATTTCTTTGAGCATGTAGTGTTTATATTCACCTTTAGAGGCATTACTCACGGTTGCATCCAGCTCTTTCACCGGACGATCAACCAATTGATCATTAACAAAAACTTCAATCGTTTCACGAGTTAAACGCGCAATATCACCTTCTTCAAGATAGATAAAACGGTTGGTCACAGGTAATAGTGCCAATTGGTCTGAACTAATAAAGTTCTCACCAATACCGACACCAATGACTAAAGGTGAGCCTTCACGAACAGCAATTAATTCATTTGGGTAATCGGTATGCACAATCCCCAGTGCATAAGCACCTTTCAGTTGAGGTACGATTTCTTCAACGGCTTTTAATAGATTTGGTGATGATTTCAGTGCTTCAGTAATTAAGTGAGCAACAACTTCAGTATCTGTTTGAGATGTAAACACATAACCCAAAGCTTCAAGATCATCTTTAAGCTCTTGGTAGTTTTCAATAATACCGTTATGTACCACTGCAACATGCCCAGAAATATGCGGATGGGCATTGTTTTCAGTTGGTTTACCATGGGTTGCCCAACGTGTGTGTGCAATACCCACAGAACCTAAAATATTCGACTCTGCAACCGCTCCTTCTAAATTTGCAACTTTACCAACACGACGTTCACGTAAGATTTGCCCCTGATCAACTAGAGCAACACCCGCCGAGTCATAACCACGATATTCAAGACGTTTTAGGCCTTCAATTAAAATATTTGTAATGCTTCGTTCAGCAACGCCACCAACAATACCGCACATAATAATATCCCTCTTATTTCTTGACCTTTTGGGGACGTTGATAATTTTCTTTCGAAATTTGTTTTGCACGTTCAAATGCAAGACTGTTGTCTGCTACATCATGGGTAATCACTGAACCCGCACCTGTGGTTGCGCCATGACCAATTTTAATCGGTGCAACCAGTGAGTTGTTGGTTCCAATAAAGGCATTATCACCAATGATGGTTTTGTGTTTATTGGCGCCATCATAATTACAGGTAATTGTACCTGCACCGATATTTGAACCCGCACCAATTTCTGCATCGCCTAAATAGGTGAAATGATTGGCTTTTGAACCTAGACCAACAGAAGTGTTTTTCACTTCAACAAAGTTACCGATATGAACTTCATCTGCCAATTTTGCACCTGGACGTAGTCGTGCAAAAGGACCAATGTGTACATCTGCACCAATTACCGCATCTTCAAAAACACTATATGGCTTGAACTTTGGTTCCTGCCGCAATTTGGGTATTTTTAATAATACATCCTGCACCAATTTCAACGCCATTTCCGAAAGTACATTGACCTTCAATAATCACATTAATATCAATACGAACGTCAGTACCCGCAGTGAGTTGACCACGTAAATCAAAACGTGAAGGGTCAATCAAATGCACGCCTTGTTGCATCAGTAATTTGGCTTGATAATTTTGAAATTCACGCTCTAATGCTGCAAGTTGAATACGATCATTTACGCCTTCAACCTCAAAAGCCAATTCTGGTTGAATAGATGCGATTTCCATACCATCCGCTAAAGCCATTGCCACGATATCAGTCAGGTAGTACTCGCCTTGAGCATTGTCATTGCTGAGTTTCGGTAACCATTCATGTAATTTGGCATTGCTGACACAGTAAATACCTGTGTTGATTTCTTTAATTTGACGTTGTTCATCAGAAGCGTCTTTATGTTCAACAATCGCTTGGATTTTTCCATCCTTACGTACGATACGACCGTAGCCTGTAGAATCTTCAAGCGTTAATGTGACTAAACCGATGCCTGTTTGACTGGATACATCAAGCAAACGTTGTAGGGTACTTTCTTGTACACAAGGCACATCACCAGAAAGAATCAAAGAAATGCCGTCTTGGGGTAAAACAGGTAAAGTCACTTTAACTGCATGACCCGTACCGAGTTGTTCTGTTTGCTCTACCCATTGAATATTTTCATGCGCAAATGCATTTTGAACCAGATCACCACCGTGACCAAAGATTGTAATGATATTTTTTGCTTGTAATTGTTTTGCTGTTTCAATCACATGACCGAGTAGTGGGCGTCCTGCTAAAGGTTGGAGTACCTTGGGTAAACTAGAACGCATACGTGTTCCTTTACCTGCAGCAAGAATGATCACAGTTGTAGACATATCACACCTAACAGATCTGGCTTAAGCCATTTTAAAATATAAATAAATCACGATACATATTGCTGCCCAGAGGCCTGCGATAATATCGTCAAGCATGATCCCAAAGCCACCATCAACTTTTTGGTCAATGACACGAATAGGCCATGGTTTCCAGACATCAAATAAACGAAACAGTGCAAATCCAACCAGTGCCCAAATCCAATTCATTTGTCCTAAATAAATCAAAGGCAGGAAGGTGATTGATTGCCCAGCAAACTCATCCCAAACAATACGCCCATCATCATGCACATGGATAATCTCTGCGGTTTTCCCACAAATCCAAATACCGAGCAATGACATGATTATGATGGCCAATATGGAGGCCATAAAAACCAATTGCAAGCCAAATCGGAATAAACAAAAGCGCAAATGCTGAGCCAAATGTACCTGGTGCTTTAGGCGCTAAGCCTGAACCAAAGCCCACACCGCAGAACACAATAAAGCGTTCAGCCCATGTCATACTTTTAAAGACAATCGGAGGTTTATGCAAAGTGTTGGTACCCTTGAAGTTGAAGTGGATGGTCTAAGCCATCTTTCTCAAATACAATCCCAGATTTTTGTGTAACTTGGCCGATGATTGTAGTGGTTACATTTGGTTTTAATTGCAAAAGTTTAGCATAATTTTGCATAGTTATTGTAAAGCATAACTCATAATCATCTCCGCCTGCTAAAGCATATTTCCATTGCTCATTGTTGCTGAGCTGCCTTAAAGCTGGACTGAATTGGGAGTTGATTTAAATCTAATTTTGCACCGACACCCGAGGCATTTAAGATATGCCCGAGATCTTGAGCAAGCCCATCTGAAACATCAATCATACTGGACGCCAAGTCTTTTAACAGTGCGCCTAGTTCACAGCGCGGTGTTGGGTAATCTAAACGTTGTTGTAGGGGATGTCCTAAATGTTTTAGCCCAAAAGCGGCATCACCAATCGAGCCACTGACTACAATTAAATCATCGACTTGTGCGCCAGAACGGGTAACGGCTTTGCCTGTTTCAATCCAGCCCAGTGCAGTGACGGTAATGGTGAGATGTGGACTTTGCGTGGTATCACCACCAATTAAACGTACGCCAAATTGATCGCAACAATCATATAAACCCTGACTAAATTGTTTTAGCCAGTCATGATCAATTTGGGATAGGCTCAATGCGAGTAAAATACTGTGGGGTTTTGCACCCATTGCAGCAATATCTGATAGATTGACAGCAACAGATTTCCAGCCAATGGCATGTGGAGATGTTTCTAAGGGAAAATGTCGACCAGCGACAAGGAGTATCTGTACAAATCACCAATTGATGATTCAAAGGTGGGGAGAGCAGAGCTGAGTCGTCACCGACGCCTAAATCAACATCAGTTTGTTGCTGACGATTGAAATAGGTCTCAATAATTGAAAACTCAGCCATGTAAAAACAACTTATTTAGCTTTGTTGCTTTTCTGCTTCACGCAGGCTTGTTGCTAAACGATCTAATACACCATTGATGTATTTATGACTGTCAGCACCACCAAAGTGTTTTGCCAGCTCAATGGCTTCATCGAGTACAACTCGATAAGGGACTTCAAGATGGTCTTTGAGTTCGTATGCACCTAAACGTAATGTAGCAAGTTCTACACCGTCTAATGCACTTAGTTCACGATCCAGAACAGGAACAAGTAAAGCATCCAATGCTTCATGGTTTGCGATCACGGCTGTGAGCAACTCATGATAATAGCCGAGATCCACTTTATGCATTGCGTTTTCAACACGGGTACGTGCTTCAATTTCATGCACTGGGTTGTGGCTCATTTGCCATTCATAAATCCCTTGTACAGCAAAGCGACGTGCTTTACGTTTTGCTGCATAAGTAGCTTGGAGTGTTTGCGACATGCTTTAAATTGCCTTTAACAGGTTAACCATTTCAATAGCAGTAAGGGCAGCTTCACCACCTTTATTACCTGCTTTTGTACCAGAGCGTTCAATCGCCTGTTCAATACTATCCGTAGTCAATACACCATTGATTACAGGTAGGCCAGTATCTAAACCAACAACACCTAAACCTTTGGCACATTCACCTGCAACGAAGTCAAAATGTGGTGTACTGCCACGAATCACTGCGCCAAGTGCGATCACTGCATCAGAATTTACCAGAAGCTGCTAGTTTTTTAGCCACAACTGGAAGTTCCCATGCGCCCGGTGCATGAACGACAGTGATATTATCGTCGCTTACACCATGACGATGCAATGTATCAATTGCACCTTCTAATAAATGTTCAACAACAAAGCTGTTAAAACGACCAACTAAAATCGCGTAACGGTCTTCGCTCGCGAGATGTAATAAACCTTCAATTCGGCGAATCGCCATAGCAACCTCGATAATTTAACGAGATAAGTGGTTGTACCGACTGCTTTTATTTCCCGACTAAAACCTAATTGATGCAATAAATGCAGTCTGATTACAAAAATTATTGACCGGTTTTTGGTCAGCAGTGATGTATTCCACCACTTCTAAATTAAAGCCTGATAATGCATTGAAACGTAATGGTGAGCTAAGAAGTTTCATCTTTTCAACACCGAGATCACGTAAAATTTGTGCACCAACACCAATCGTTTGGTATTGCTGTGAAAGTGCTGCATTTGATTTTGTTGGTTTTGGCTTACCAAGTTTCTGCTAAAGCAGGGCCTAAGTCTGATAAATGACGTTGACCAATCCAGACCAAAACCCCACGATCACTGTCGGCAATCGTTTTTAGTGCTTTATCTAAGGTTCCAAGCGGGCTCACCATCTTTTTATTGAGTTTCAATAAATCACGTACAGGGTTGAAACCATGTACACGGACAGTCGTCACTCCTTCGTTTCGGTTCACCTTTGACCAAAGCCAAATGAATGTCTGGATTACCAATTTCACGGTAACGGTATAAATCAAAGGTACCGTATTCAGTATCTATGCTTTGTTGATCCAAACGTTCTACGGTTTGTTCATTGGTCATACGATAATGAATCAGATCAGCAATTGTACCAATTTTTAAGCCATGTTTCTCAGCAAATACTTCAAGATCTGGACGACGCGCCATCGTGCCATCTTCATTGATGATTTCACAAATCACAGATGCTGGCTCTAAACCCTGCTAAACGAGATAAGTCACAGCCAGCTTCGGTATGACCCAGCACGGTGTAATACACCACCTGGTTGTGCCATCAATGGGAAGATATGTCCAGGTTGTACAATATCAGCAGGTTTGGCATGCTGCTGCAACTGCAGTTTGAATGGTATGGGCACGTTCTGCGGCAGAAATACCAGTGGTAATACCATTTGCAGCTTCAATAGAAAGCGTGAAATTTGTACTGTGTTGTGCGCCATTATGGTCGACCATTAATGGTAGATCGAGTTGCTTACAGCGGTCACGACTCAGTGTTAGGCATACAAGACCACGAGCATGGGTGATCATAAAGTTGATGTCTTCAGGGCGTACGTGTGTTGCAGCAATGACTAAATCGCCTTCATTTTCACGATCTTCGTCATCCATCAGGATAACCATTTTACCTGCACGGATATCTGCTACAAGCTCTTCAACAGTATTGAGCGGCATCAACCTTCACCTTTTTGTTCTGTCGTATGACATTTTCATTGAGTACATTTGGAGCATAGTCTAACGTGTTTTTACGTATTTTGCCTATGCTTATCATCTTCCTTTGAGATAGATAGTTATACACAAGCTTGTAGGGCAATGAAAAGAGAAGAAAATTGATTTATTGTGATTTAGTATAAAGATCAGACACTCATTTCGAAAAAAATAAGATTAACTTATCGGAAATTGAGCGTAATAAAAGAAAAACCCTCGCACTTTAAAAAAGAGGAGGGCTTGATAGATGGTAAATATTTAATTCTCTGAGATTGCTTCAGAATTCGGTGTATTTTTCTTACCTTTTAAAATCTCAGTACGAATATTTTGTGCAAGTTCAGCACAGTCATTATTCATACCATTGATCATAAATGAGTGACGGGTCAACACATTGGTTGGATTTGGTAAGGCAACCAATTGATAACAATCACCAATATGCTTGAGTTGATCATTGCTTAAATACAATGCCATTTCTTTGGCAATTAAATGATTCACCAAGCGCTCAGCCGCTTGAGACGCATCAAGTTGCATCGCCTCTACTGAGGTGGTGACCGCACAACGTGTCTGTAACACAAAGCGCTTATCTTCACGGTAACGTTTATACAGAACTTCTGACAATAATTGAAATACCGAACCAACCATTAATATAGATTGTGCTGCATTGGGTTTTTCAGCATCAATACTCAGGATTGCACCATTCTGATTAAATTCTTGATGAATGGTGAAATCTTTTGCATTCAATTTGAAATGCTGTGCGCAAAGTTCAATACTTTTATTCAGAAAAATCTGACATAAATTAAAATAAGGCAGTGAAACCGACTGGTTGACCGTATTCATCAGTTGCTTTGGATCATAGTACTGAATATTCAGCGCCAAAATCTCTTGGTCATTTTCCAGTGTCGTGGTTACAGGAGTTTTGGGTTCAGGTTTTGCTTTGGCTTGCGCTTGTTGTTGAGCTTGGGCAATCGCAATCGTGCGGTTGGCTTTCTCAGCTTCAAGTGCTTCTGTCAGTTGTTGAATCTCATGTTTTAAACGGGCTTCATTGTTGATGCGAGCCAAATATTCACTACGTGTTGGACGAGCGATGGCACGGTAGGCCAACCATAAGAAGGTATGAATCAATAAGGACACTAAAATAGCCAGCCATTGGGTCCGTAAAATTTCACCAATACTTGGCTTGATCAAGGTAATTTCAATAGTGCCGACTTTTTTCTCGTTCTGTAATGCATCACGAACAAAAACTTCACCTTGACGCGTTTTTGCCATACCACTGGTTGCCAGTACTTGTTTTTTAGCATCAAGTATTCGAATCGAAGCCACACTTGGATTGGTCGCATAGCGATTTGCCAACAGCGCCAATGACACCGTATTTGCGGGTTCGAGTTCAGATAGGCTGTCCGTGACCAATTGGCTGGTCATGAGTTGGCCTTGGCTGGCACGGTTTTTCATTCAACTGATGTGTTGTTGCAACTACCAATAAAAAGGTATGAAATGCAAAACTTACAATAAGTAGGCTAGCAAATAGCCCTTGTCTTGGCGCATTCAACGTAAACTTCCAAAGCAAAAAATTTCGATTTCGATTATGATTCTTCCAATTGTTGTAGCTCAGACCCGAGTCAATTCATGCGAGAAATCATTCTTATTTCATTTTTAGGACCTGACCAACCCAATCAGTTTACTCGATTAATGCAAGTGTTGTCCGTACATTCTTTGCAAATATTAGATGTAGGACAGGCGGTCATCCATAATCAATTGACTTTAGGTATTGTAGTGTCGTCAAACGATCAAACTGCAACAGCTTTAGCCATGAAAGACATCCTTATTTTAGCACATGATATTGGTTTAACTGTTCGTTTTAAGCCGATTTCAGGCGCAGAATATGACCAATGGGTGAGTGAAGGTGGGCGCACACGTTATATCGTGACCGCTTTAGCACCGGAGCTCACAGCCGAACATCTGCAAGCGGTGACCAATATTGTTTCAAGTCAAGGTTTTAACATTGAAACAGTGACGCGCTTGTCGGGTCGTCCCGAACGTAATGGACACCAAGATGGGCTGAAACGTTCATGTGTTCAATTCGGTTTGAGTGGGCAAATGCTAGATGCACAGGCGATGCGTGCCGCATGTTTACGGCTTTCTGCTGAATTAAATATTGATGTCGCGGTGCAGGAAGACAATGCCTATCGCCGTAATCGTCGCTTAGTCTGCTTCGACATGGACTCGACTTTGATTGAGCAAGAAGTGATTGACGAACTTGCTAAAGAAGCAGGGGTGGGCGATAAAGTCGCTGAAATCACTGAACGTGCAATGCAAGGGGAGTTGGATTTTCAACAAAGTTTCCGTGCACGCGTTGCGTTACTTAAAGGCCTTGATGCCACAGTATTGCCTCAAATTGCTGAACGACTAACCGTGACAGAAGGTGCCGAGCGGTTAATCTCGACACTAAAATCACTGGGTTATAAAACTGCGATTTTATCTGGTGGTTTTCAGTACTTTGCTGAATATCTACAGGAAAAATTGGGCATTGATGAAGTGCATGCCAATATCCTCGATGTTGAAAATGGTGTTGTGACAGGTGAGGTTAAAGGCCATATCGTTGATGGTGCGCGCAAGGCGTATCTCTTGACTGAATTGGCTGGAAAAATGGGGATTTCACCTGAGCAAGCGATTGCGGTTGGAGATGGTGCAAACGATTTACCGATGCTTTCAATTGCAGGGCTCGGAGTCGCATTCCGTGCGAAACCTGTGGTTCGTCAAAATGCCAATCAAGCCATTTCAAGTGTAGGCCTAGATGGTGTGCTTTATCTTTTGGGCGTCCATGATAAAGATTTGTCCCGTGCTTAAATGACATGGGTTATATTGCAGAATCATGACAAATAGCGACTTTAAGTCGCTATTTTTTATTTGAAAATGAATCACTTTGCTGCCATTCGCGCTCAATAAAACAGCTTGATAAAAATATTCGTTTTAGAACTTAAAAAAAGTTTTTTAGGGATTAAAAGCTGTGTGTATTTTTTTGTAATGACACTGCATGATTGATGGTAATTAGATTGTGAGAAAAACAGGATTCTTAAAAAATGTAATGACAAATGAATGTTGCGACAAAGTGTGTCGTTTAAGCAGAAACAGCGCTTTCCTTCTCTTAAAAACTATACATAATGCAAAGCATAAGCTTCTATAAGGTGATTTAAGAAAAATTATAAAGCTTGAAATTGTTGTGAAACACCTATTTAAACGGTTTTTTTATAAGGCATCATTTTGACGGAGGTTGTTATGGTATCAACAACATTTGCAACATTGATTGGATTCGGTCTAATTGCTGCAGCGTTGGCTACCGTTTTCTTTTCCCCTTATCGTCATTGGTTAGGGTTTATGTTTGCAGGCATGATCTTCTGGGGCACCTTGGAAGCAATGCGTTATAGTGTACAGAACATCTTTGATATTTCGGTCGCATATAGCTATTTAACCGCGATTATGTTGGCGATGTCAGCATTGATTGCACTCTTATTGCGTGAAGACAGTCGTGCACAAAAAGCATTGGCAAATCGCCAATATATTGAACATACCCCAGTCTATGAAGATGAATAAGTTTTGAGTGAAAACTTCAGTCAATATGAACGCTAAGATAACAATAGTGACTTTAATTACACGAAAAAATCAATTTAGACATTCCAAGGTATATCATAATGGTATACCTTTTTTTTCAGTTTATACTTTGCTCTGAAAGCCATGTCTACGCAATGACAAGTTATGTTAGGATGAGCAAATTCGAATCTAATTTAAAAAACAACAGGCTTAAATGTCATGAAACTTTCTGCAATTCCAGTTGTGAAGTTACCAATCGTTGATGCAAGTACAGATCCACTGGATTTGCTTGTATTGGGTTTAGCACTTCGTATGAAACAATTGGCTCGTACCAGTCCAAAATTTATTGAATTGACCCATGACCGTCAGTTCCGTATTCAGATTGGTACTGACTTGGGCGTGGCACGCCAAATTATTGTGAACAATGGTCAAATTGATACAGTTTCAGGTGCTGAACAAAAAGCTGATTTTGTTTTACAGTTTGCTGACAGTGAGCAAGGTGTAAAAACTTTGGTAAAAGGCGATCCAACAGCTTTTATGACGGGTATGCAAAACGGCAGCATCAAAATGGAAGGCGATTTCAGTTTGTTGGTCTGGTTTAACCAAGTGGCTAAACTGATTCCACCAAAAGTTCCAAAACCAGTAAAAGATAAAATTAAATTGGCACGTCAATTCTTAAAAGAGAAGATTGGACGCTAAGCGAATCGAAAATCTTAAAAAGCCCGATCTGATCGGGCTTTTTAAGATTTAAACATTGGTATTAAGATCAAGTTTTTGATTATTCAGCTTTTAATTATTCAACTTCCAAGTTAAAGGTCACAGGCCCATCATTGACCAAATGCACTTTCATATCCGCTGCGAAAATACCCGTCTCCAACATTTTTAAATTGTGATCGAGCATAATCAACCAATTGTTGATACAGTGCTTGAGCTTCAGCGGGCGGCATGGCCGGCCCAAAGTCTGGACGCAAGCCCTTTTGCGTTTGTGCCATTAAGGTGAATTGAGAAACCAATAAAATCCCGCCATTGGCTTGGCTGACATTCCAGCCCATTTTGCCTTGTTCATCATCAAAGAAACGATATTTCAAAATTTTATCAATTAATTTTTGACCTTTTTCAAAATTATCTTCCTTCGCTAAGCCTAGAAAAACCAAAATTCCTTTTTGAATTTCGCCAGTGGTTTCACCATCAACAACAACTTTGGCTTCTAACACTCTTTGTAATAATGCGCGCATATAAACAATAAGACTAAAATACGATAGCGCTATTCTAACAGGGAAAACCCAGTAAGATGATGCGAGTACGCTATTGGTGAAAAGTTGAAGCTGTTGATAAGCTTTTGAATAAAAATAGAATTTATAAAATTATCATGTGAGCAGATAAATCGAAAAAAATAATTCTGCTGAGATTTCTGTTGAGCTTAACTGAAAATATAGTTCATCACTTATAAAATGATTACGTTATCTCAGTGAAAAATATGCTTTAATAAAAACAGCATAGCGAAATTAAAATAGATATGGCGCCAATCATCCAATCCTTGCTCGACACAGATTTATATAAATTTACCATGTTACAAGTGGTGCTACATAAATTTCCTCAAACGCACAGTGTGTATCACTTTCGCTGTCGTAATCTAGATGCTACGGTTTATCCCCTGACGGATATTCTGGATGATTTGAACGAGCAGCTCGATCATCTCTGCTTACTCAAATTCCAAGAAGATGAATTGCAATATTTACGCAGTATGCGTTTTATCAAAAGTGATTTTGTTGACTATTTAGAATTATTCCAACTCAAACGCCGTTTTATTAAAGCGGGTATTGATGAACAAGGTCGTTTAGACATTTGGGTTGAAGGCCCAATGGTTCAGGCGATGATGTTTGAAATTTTTGTTCTGGCGATTGTCAATGAACTCTATTTTAGCCGGATTCGTAATGATGACATTTATGTTGAAGGTGAACGTCGTCTACAAGCCAAAGTTGAATTATTAAAAGAAATTTGAACAACAACAAGGCACTCAAGCTCCTCCATTTTTAGTCTCAGATTTTGGTACTCGTCGTCGTTATAGCCTAGATTGGCAAAGACATGTGATCCAGACCTTCCATGCAGCTGTACCCAATGTGTTTAGAGGTACCAGTAATGTCCTCTTGGCAAAGGAATTAAATATTCATCCCATTGGAACCATGGCGCATGAGTTTCTACAAGCATTCCAAGCGCTAGATGTCCGCTTAAGAGATTTTCAAAAAGCGGCTTTAGAAACCTGGGTACAAGAATATCGTGGTGATCTGGGCATTGCCTTGACCGATGTGGTCGGTATGGATGCATTCTTACAAGATTTTGATTTGTATTTTGCCAAGTTATTCGATGGCTTACGTCATGACAGTGGTGACCCATTTGAATGGGGCGATAAAGCTTATCAGCACTACCGAAAACTAAAAATTGATACTAAAACCAAGATGCTAACCTTTAGTGATGGATTAGATATTGAACGTGCATGGGCGTTGTATCAATACTTTAAAGATCGCTTTCAAGTTAGTTTTGGTATTGGTACCAATTTGACCAATGATATGGGGCAAACGCCACTCAATATTGTGTTAAAACTGGTGGAGTGTAATGGTCAATCGGTGGCGAAAATTTCAGATAGTCCCGGAAAAACCATGACGGATAACGATACTTTCTTGGCTTACTTACGACAGGTCTTTGAAATACCTGAAGTTGTCGAAGCAGTGAAAATTGATATCTGAATTTTTGCTAAAAGAATGTGAAAAATCAGCATATTGGTAAAAAACACTGTGCTAAGATCATTTGTGCTCAAGGTCTTAAAATAGAAAAACGTATGACTACATCAGCCTTTAACTTCGAATTACTCATAGAAGCAGAACAACTTGTGCCATTTTTAGGTCATGACAAAATTCGTATTGTCGATCTAAGTCGTAGCTCTGTGTATGATCAATTACATATTCCACATGCCTTACATGTTAAACCACAACTGTTGGTTCGACAGGAAGAACAAGCTTCAGGGTTATTGCCCGATGAGGACGGTTTAAAAGCGCTGATTGAGTATTTAAACATCTCTCCCGAACATCATGTTGTGGTCTACGATGATGAAGGTGGTGCTTGGGCTGGGCGTTTGATTTGGAATTTACATTGCCTTGGTTTTTATAATACTAGCCTCCTCAATGGCGGAATTCATGCATGGTTGGCAGCAGGCTACCCAACTTCGGCTGAAGCGGAAAGCTTTAGCAAAGTTGAACACTTAGTTACCGTCAATTTACAACATCTTGATCAACACCGAATTGAATATGCCAAACTGTTGCAAAAGGTTGAACAGCAAGCGATTCAAGTTTGGGATTGTCGAACTTCAGAAGAATATACGGGACAGCGTTTAGCAAAGCGCGACGCGGCGGTCACATTCCAAGTGCACAACATTTTGAATGGAGTACTGCAATTAATCGTCAAAATCATTTAAAATTGCATCCTCTAGGAACGCACGCAACAACGTCTAGAACAATTAGGCTTTCAATTTGACCAGCCTGTGGTGGTGTACTGTCAGTCACATCATCGTTCTGGTCTGGCTTATATCTTGGGTCGGTTATTGGATTGGAATATTCAAGCCTATGATGGTGCGTGGAGCGAGTGGGGCAATCGCCTCGATAGTCCAATTATTACTGGAGAATCACCTGCGTGAGTCTTACATCAACGTTAAAAAAACAAATTTTTATCCAAGCACAAAAAGTCATTCCGCAACAGCAACTCAGCCGTGTTGTTGGTAAAGTTGCAGCCAGTGAAAATCCAATTGTTAAAAATTTAGCGATTCAAGCATTTAAAGCACAGTACGGGATAGACCTTTCTATTGCTGAGCAAAGTGATGCTTTAAAATATAAATCATTCAATGAATTTTTTACCCGTGCCTTAAAAGACGGTGTTCGAGAAATTGACGCAGATCAGACCAGTATTGTTTCTCCAGCAGATGGTGCAATTTCTCAGTTGGGTAAAATTAAAGATGGTGATGTCTTTCAGGCCAAAGGCCAAAGTTTTTCTGTAGACAAACTGATTGGCGATCCGCAATTGGCTGCACCATTTATCAATGGTGAATTTGCCACGGTTTATTTGTCACCACGTGATTATCACCGTGTCCATATGCCATTTGCAGGAACGTTGACCGAAACCTTGTATATCCCTGGTGAGTTATTTTCTGTAAACCAAACGACAGCAGAGAATATCCCAGGTTTATTTGCACGTAATGAGCGTATGGTATGTTTGTTTGATACCGAATTAGGACGTATGGCGGTTGTTCTCGTGGGTGCAATGATCGTTGCAGGAATTGAAACTGTGGCGACTGGCAAAGTAAAACCAACAGGGCGTTTAGAGTTAAACCAGCATGATTTAGCCTTAGAAAAGGGTGCTGAGCTTGGACGTTTTTATTTAGGTTCAACCGCAGTTGTATTGTTTGAACAGAATAAAATCACTTGGGATGAACAGTTTAAAGCCAATTCTATTGTGGTGATGGGTGAAGCTTTAGGGCATAAAAACCGTTTAATTTGCGTGTTCTATGATGAGGTGCACTTTCTGTTGTAGAAAGTCACTGAGTCTAAAGCCTTATGGCATTGAAATAAGACAGCTTTAAAGCCTGTGCATCTGCTAAGGCATTGTGTGGATTTTCAGAGGGGACATGGGTTTCGATTGGATCCTGCATCCATAACTGCATGGTCAGCGGAGGTGTTCGGATACATTTTCCTGCAGAAAGTACCAGACTACGGGTAAACAAGGCAAAGTCTTCTGGCCAATCTGCCACAATTTCAAGACTTGTATATTGAGATAAATAAACCTGTAAGCGACTTTGAAATTGCGCTAATGAAATCGGTTTTTGATTTAAACGAGGCATGACATGGTCTTTAACCCAAGTAATTGGGTCAGCGCATTCTAAAACTTCATAAAAATGTTGATTATTCTCGTCAACCAATGCCAGCGAAATTAATTCACCACCAAAGCCATTAAATTCACAATCTAGAAATAGTTTCATTCGAATTAATCAAAAAATCAAATATTAACCTGCAAAATCAAGGCGCTCTTTGGGGAAAACCACTCTAAAAATAGACCCCCGATTTTCTTTAGAATCAATTTCTAAATACGCATTATGTTGCATTAAAACATGCTTCACAATGGCAAGCCCTAAACCTGTTCCACCCGTTTGGCGGCTTCGTGCGCTGTCTACGCGATAAAAGCGTTCGGTTAAACGTGGAATATGTTTTGGATCAATCCCGATCCCGGTATCTTCAACAGTGAAATAACCATGTTCACTGTCATCATGCCAGCCGATTGTAACAGTGCCACCTTTAGGGGTGTATTTAATCGCATTGGTGATTAAATTACTAAACGCACTGGCAAGCTCTGCATCAGAACCAATTAAGTCACAATGACTGTCGATATCTAAATTTAAAGTATGGCCATAATCGACATTGTAGGCTTGGGCATCATCAAAAAGCTGATTCATCAAATTCGGCATATCGATGATTTGATTTTTTGCGACCTGTTTATTGCCTTCCAAACGTGAAAGCAAGAGTAAGTCATTGACCAACGCATTCATACGCCGTGTTTGCGATTGCATCTGTTCAAAGGCACGTTTCCAGCGCGGATTTAAATCTTCTTGGTCGGTAAAGGTTTCGATATAACCACTGAGTACAGTCAGCGGGGTACGAAGTTCATGTGAAATATTGTCGACAAAGTCTTTGCGCATCTGTTCCAGATTATGTACACGTGTGACATCGTAAGCGACGAGCAAACGGCTTTCACTGCCGAAGCGTGTCAGTTTAATCTGTACATAATGCTCTTCATAAACCGAAGATTTTTATTTTAATGCCATCTGGAGATTGGTCGATATTATTAAAATATTCAATAAAGCTCGGCTGGCGGATAATGGTCAAGATATTACGACCACGATCTAGCGGTTGAATGCCCAACAGTCTTTCCGCAGCAGGATTCCACCATTCAATTTGATGTAATTCATCCGTTAAAACAACAGCTTCTGCTAAAGCGATCAGTGAGGATTGCGCCCGATCAATCAATCCGACCATTTCAGCTTGAACAACCCGTTCTTGGCGTTGTGCACGATAAACATTAAAAAGCAGCGCACCCCAGATACCTTCTAGATTGGGTGGAGAGTCGTAAGGACGATTCGAAATCCACTCATTGACCAAGTATAAAGAGCGTAATTGAAACAGAAAAAAAACAGCAAAACCGATGGAAATACAAATCCAAAAATACCCTATCCCTAAACCAATAAATCCGCCGATAATGAGTAAAAAACCAAGTAGGCGTAAATCTTGTTTTGCAAATTCCCACAAGCTACTGTAACGGAATTTTTTATGTTCTCGTGCAAGATCTGGGACGGGGTAGGGTTCATACATAGAAATTTATTTACCTTGAGAATGCTTAACCTAAAGCAACATCTGCACGGGTAGAGAAGCGATAACCCGTTCCACGTACAGTTTGTACGTAGCGATCAGCACCATAAGGTTCAAGCACTTTACGTAAGCGACGGATGTGTACGTCTATGGTACGGTCTTCAATATACACGTTACCACCCCAGACCTGATCAAGTAACTGGGCACGTGTATAAGCACGTTCAGGATGTGTCATAAAGAATGCCAATAGGCGGTATTCTGTTGGACCCATTTCTAAAATATTATCACTAAAACTGACACGTTGGCTTACTGGATCAAGTATTAATCCATTGGCATCAATGGTTTTTTCACCACTGAGTGCATTGGCACGACGAAGGACAGCTTTAATACGCGAAACCAATTCACGGGTAGAGAATGGTTTGGTCATATAGTCGTCTGCACCAGCATCAAGACCTTGAACTTTATGGTCTTCTTCGCCACGTGCTGTCAACATGATGACTGGAATTTCTGCCAAATTTTCATCACGTTTTAAGCGACGACATAAGTCTACACCGCTCACACCGCCAGGCATCATCCAATCGAGTAAAATCAAAGATGGTCGTTGGTCAACAATCATTTGATGGGCTTGTTTTGCATCTTCAGCTTGCAGGCATTGAAAACCTGCCATATCCAATGAGGTATGAATCATTTCTCGAATCGGAAGTTCGTCATCGACGATTAATATATAGTCATCTTTCACAACGCAATATCCTATGTATGAACGGTGTACCGTCTTTTATTTATGACAGGCTTATTACAAAGATTAATTATGACAGTATCATTGCAAAAGAAGATGTTGACGAATTTTTGCAAAAAAATGTGACAAATAATCGTCGATATGATGAATAATCCATGACATTTTTAAATAAATGTTCCATTTTGAGAAAAGAAATTTATTTAAACTGAACATAAAAATACGCTATTTGACAGTTTTATGACGATTTTATGACAAGATTGTTCAGGCTAAAAAGCTTATTTAGATGAAAATGAATCAATCAGCGATATAAATACAATTTCACATGCTGAGACAATTTCTTCAAGCGATTGTTTAAACCCACCCATGACCCAGCGCACCGCAATTTGAGTCACATAGCCATTTAAACCTGTGGCAACCAAGGAAATTTCTTGGTCACTGCGTTCAATATGCGGCATCATCAGGGTGACAAAGGAGTGAATTAATCGGTCAAAACGGCCCATCGTTTCATGGATCGTGGCATGATTATGCAGTTCTTGAACCAGCATGGCATCAATATAAATAATACGTGCCACACGTGGATCATTTTTTAACATAGTAAAGATTGCAGTTAAGCCACCTCGGATCATATTTTTAGGATCAGGTGCTGCTTGCATGACCCCTTGCATCACGGTTTGTTGTAATTGTTCAATCAATTGTAGAAAGATGACTTGGAACAGTTCTTCACTTTTTTTAAAGGACTCATAAAAATAACGTTCAGTCAGCTTGGCTTCATTACAAATATCTTTGACGGTGACAGAAAAAAAGCCATGCGTACCATAAGCTTCAATCCCTGCTTCGATCAACTTTTCTCGACGTGCAAGTTTCCGCTCAGATAAGGACATGCCTTTAAATTGACGCTCTTTGGCAGCTTTATTTATAGTTTTCTTTTTCAGTGGAAAGTGGCTCATTCATTGTAAAAAATTACTCGTGTCATATTTGATTGTCACAAAGAAGCGCTTATTTTAGCAATAAAAGCCATTGAAACCTATTCTAGAATTTTTGTATAAAAAAACATCGGCTAAATCATAATATAATATTGACAATAATGATTGTCAAAATTATATTGAGCAAGTGAGCTGCACATCACTCTGAATGCTTTGTGCGGGTTTAAAAAAGGATAGACAATGAAAAATTTTAAAAACAAAGTCGCTGCAATTACTGGTGCTGGCTCTGGTATGGGACAACAACTTGCTATTTTATTGGCAAAAGCAGGTTGTCATTTATCCATTAGTGATGTGAATGAAAAAGGTTTAGCTGAAACCGTTGAATTGGTCAAACCATATAATGTTCGTGTGACCTCAAAGAAAGTGAACGTTGCCAAAGTTGAAGAAATGCGAGCTTGGGCTGCGGACACAGTGCAAAATCATGGTTCTGTAAACATGATTTTTAACAATGCTGGTGTGGCTTTAGGTTCTACCGTGGAAGGTGCATCTTATGACGAACTAGAATGGATTATGGATATCAATTTCTGGGGCGTTGTATACGGAACAAAAGAATTTTTACCTTATATCAAGAAAACAGGTGATGGGCATATCATCAACATTTCGAGCTTGTTTGGTTTAACCGCACAACCGACTCAATCTGCATATAATGCATCTAAATTTGCGGTACGTGGTTTTACTGAATCATTACGTCAAGAATTAGATATCGAAAAGTGTGGTGTATCGGCACTATGTGTCCATCCAGGCGGTATTCGTACCAATATTGCAAATGATGCGCGTATGAATGACAGTTTACGTTCTTTAGGAATGAATCCTGACAAATCAGCAAAAGCATTTAATAAACTATTACGTATGCCACCAGAAGATGCTGCTCAACAGATGTTGGATGCTGTACTAAAAGACAAACGTCGTTTACTTATTGGGAATGATGCAAAAACCTTGGATTTAATTCAGCGTATTTTACCGACTGGATATCAAAAAATTACAGGTTTTGCGACCAAGTTTAGTAAAAAAGCTAGAACCAAAATAATTGATTTATAAAAATGAAAAAACCGTCAAGCTGACGGTTTTTTCATTTTATACATTGTGAAATTATGCGCTGAATAAGAACTCAATATCCATTCATTTAAATTAAGATCTCAATGGTTTTCTTTTTCCAAACAAATTGATAATACAAACCTTGCATAAGACATAAGACTGAAAAAGGTCAGTGCAAGCGCATACCAAATGCCTTGTAAACCAAACCACTGGCTAAATAAATAAGCACATGGAACTTCAATAAGCAGGATGGATAAAATATTAAAAATCATAGGAACAGTTACAGTTCCACTGGCCCGCATGATCGAGGCAAAAATTGCACTTGCACCAAAAAATATAATCGACCACAGCACGATAAATAATAATTGTTGACCCAATTCAATCACTGATGGATCTGTAATAAACAACGCCATCAAATATTTTGAACAAATATAGGCCAAGAGTACCAATGAACCTGTAATCACAATATTACTCAGCAGCGCCGTTCGCGTCACTTTTGCCAACAGCTCAGATTTCCCAGCACCAATCGCTTGAGCGGCAAAGATGGAACCCGCAATGGCAATCGACAATGCAGGGAATTGGATATAGTTGAGCACTTGGTTGACTGCACCATATGCCGCTGTTGCATGTGCACCATGTTGGTTAACCAGTCCAATCACCACCAGACCTGCGACCGAGTTGGTCACCATTTGAATACCTGTCGGCACACCCAAGCGCAAAATACTGCGACTAAATTGTGGGTGATAGCGGATATGTTGGATTAACGCTGAATCTGGTCTTAAAGCATGATCTTTTTTATTCAAATAGATATAGAGGAAAGCTAAGGTCGAAATAAAGCCTAAGCCACTGGCAATCGCTGGAGCAATAATGCCGAGCTTAGGTAGACCAAAAATAACCGCCAATCAAGGCTGGGGTTACAATGACGCCCACAATGATCGTCAGACTTGAAGCCATTAAGGGTGTCGTACTATCGCCCACACCACGTAAAATAGAGGTGTAGGTGATGTAGATGAATAGAAAAGGACTACTCATTAGCATCCATTGAACATAGCGGCAGTGCAAGATGCATGATTTTGGGATCTATACCCAAAAAGCAATAGAATTTCTTTGGCAAAAAAATACCCCTAAAAAGGCAATGATTGATCCACCAATCAGGGTCATAAATAACAATGCGCCAACAATGGTACGCACTTTTTCGATATCTTTGGCGCCCCACGCTTGTCCAACCAAAACAGTTGCACCTGTAGATAGACCAATCACAAAAGCCAGCAATAAAAATAGAATCGGGAAAAATACCGAAATTGCGGCAATCGCTTCTACACCGAGCATCTGTCCAACAAAAATGGTATTAATTGTTCCAGACAGATTTTGCAGAATATTGGTTAGAATCAGTGGGCCAAGGAAGATTAAAAAAACCTTCCAGAATTTGGGTTGGTGAAGCATATCGGGACGAGCTGGCATCTTTTATTCTACTGTCTATTTCGAGTGTCTTTATCTTATTGATAATATAACAAACGCTGAGTAAAAAGCCTGAGTATTTGAGTAACTCAGGCTTTAATTTTACAGAGATGATCTGTATGGATCGGGATTAAATTTGATTTAAAATTTCACAGGCCTGAATCAAAGTTTGCTCCTTTTTAGCAAAACAAAAACGTACTAAACGTAAGTTTTTAGGGGCTTGCTTATAAAAAACAGAAACTGGAATCGCCACAATTTTATGTTCTTCCGCTAAGAATTTACACATCTCTACATCATTTAAATCTGGGCGAATTTGGCTGTAGTCAACATTTTGAAAGAATGTGCCTTGAGAGGGAATTAAACTGAATTTTGAATCCGCAATACCTGAAATAAACAGGTCACGCTTTTGCTGATAAAAGCTTGATAGTCCGTCAATATGCTCAGGATGCTGTTGCATAAAATTGGCAAGTGCCACTTGTACAGGGGTTACCCCACAGAAGTTGGCAAATTGATAAATTTGACGAAATACTTTCATGAGCTCTGGTGTCGCAATGCAATAACCTGTTTTCCAACCTGTCACATGAAAGGTCTTACCAAAAGAACCCACCACAAAACTACGATCTCTGAGTTCTGGAAATGACAATGCTGAATAATGTTTTTCACCGTCATAAATCAGATGCTCATAGACTTCGTCTGAAAGCACAATAATATTTTTATCTTGAATCAATTCAATTAAATTTAGCCAGTCTTGTTTAGACCAAATTGCCCCAGTTGGATTGTGTGGAGTATTTACAATCACCATACGGGTTTTATCTGTAATCGCAGATTTGACTTGATTCCAATCTACAGAAAACTCAGGTGCATTGAGTGGGATATGAATGGCTTTACCACCGACCAATTGTACGCTTGGTGCATAACTGTCATAGCTTGGATCAAAAATAATCACTTCATCGTCATGATGAATGATGGCTTGTATTACGCTAAAAATCCCGATCGTTGCCCCAGGAGTGATGGTGATTTCTGTGACTGGGTCGAGTTGTAATTGATCACGTTTTAAAAACAGTTGCGCCAGTTGTTCTCTTAGCGCTAATAAACCATCGCCCGCTGCGTATTGGTTAAAACCGTCAAATGTGGCTTGGCTGAGTGCTTGTAGCAACGCAGGTGGTGCATCAAAGTCGGGAAAACCTTGTGACACGTTAAGGGCGTTAAGACGATGTGCCATAGCGGTCATGATGCTAAAAATGGTGACGCCTTGAGCAGGGAGTTTGGAGTGGATTTTGATCATGACCAGACTGATTTAATGAGATTTATAAGGATGAGTGTAACAGGTGATTTTTAACAGCAAAATAGGCTGTTGTGATAACTATATAATTATATTTTTTTATAATTTATAAAAATTATTGATTCTTAAATTTAATTTTTTACAAACTTGCAAAAATTCTGCATCTTGAACTTTAATCCCTGCACCAGTCTGACTCTGAAATTGAAGAGCTGTACAAATTAATCTTAGATGAGCAAATTCAGTGAGATTTATAAGTTTCTCATAATAAAAAAGTCTGTCTTTAGCACTAAAACCATTTTCATCACTAAGTTGATCTTTAATGAGGCTGATTATTACGGAAAAAGCCCTTAGTATATCAAAAACCCCATATTCCTTATCTATTTGATTGTAAAAAGTTTTTAGTTCAAAATATGTTTCATGTATTTTTTTATCTTGAAATAGGGATTCAATTTTATCTACAGCTTGAATTGTGAAAATATCGATCTTTTTTCCATCTTGTATAATACTTACTTTAAATTTTGAATATAAACTTTGTTGTGATAGAACTAAGTAGAAAAAATAAATTTTCAAAAAATCTTAATTTTTTCACTTTTCTCCATCACTGCTATTTGAGAGTTTAATGAACTATTTGCATGATTTTGATGGTTAATAGATTGAATTAATAAAACCACTGTTAAAAAGGTCAATAAAGGGGTTCATGACTCCACCAAAGAAGTCCCCCATTTGTCCCCATATCTCTTGTTCAGGTGAGAAAGACAAATCTAGGTGTATTCCAAACCACCAGAAATACACACTAGGTATAGTTATTACTATGCAAATAGCGATAATTTTTGCATGATCCACATTCATATAATTTTCTGAACCATATATTTTATAACCTTACCATCTGACCTTTCATGTGCCTTAACTGAAAGATTTAAAAATGCATTTTCGTAGGGTCAACTATTGTCGTGTTATTAGAAAGATTTTTTGAAATTAATGATTTAGTTTTAGAGGCTACACCTTTGTAAGCATTAAAACCAAAGGCATGAGTATCTACTTCACCTTTAAGTTGAAGTCGTCCATTTCCTGTAAGATTATTAAATCTAGTAATAGCCACTTCAATAATTTCAGGAGTGGAATTAACTTTTGCACTAAGTGTTTCAAAAGTAGTCACATTAAAAACTTGTATATTTTTTTTAATTTTAAGACTTTTGCTATAACGTAATTTTGTATCATATCCATAGTTTACAAGCATTTGATGAGCATTTCTCATCATACGACCTTTAATCTCAGCTATAAGCTCGACACCAACTTTATCAAGTTTTTTAATGACTTCTTCAGCTTTGTTAGATAGCTTTGGAGAATTCTGATCTAAAGCTTCTGCTAAAAAATATTCTATTAATTCAATAACAATGTTCTCCCCTAATTGACTGAGAGATTTATCTGCATCTTTATCTGCAATTAATTTAAAGTTTAAGCCCATATGAACCTGTGAAATTATCAAGCATATCTGCCCGAACATCATCTTTATAAGTCTTTTGTTTTGGTACTTTTTCATGTGCTATGGTCATAACTACAGTTAATGCTATATCTACTACTCCTTGAAAAGTAAGTAGTCCATCTTTCATATTGATAGAGTTTTTTGGGGTGGTGATTCAATGATTATATCTAATGGAATTTCCAAAATTTTATCCAAATTTATTAAGTCTTTAGATAGTTATTATAGTTTAAAGAATATTAATTACTATAAGTAAATCTAAAGTTTTAAGGGTTATATAAATTAAAAAATTACTTTAAAGATTTTCTAAATGAAATTAGCATAATACAAGTTATGGATGTCAGTAGTTCCAATATAAAAACGAGGGCTACTGGTTCTCATTTTTCAACTTATTTTGTACTATTCAGTTTCTTTGAAAATATCATCAGCATTAGCTTTAATTACGTAATATGGATCTGTCTGATTCGGATTATAGGTAACTTTCTTTGTGAATGGATGGTCTAAGTAAGTACTTAAAATATTCTACTCGATCATCTTTATTCTTAATTGAACAATTTACAAAACCGTGCATTATCGCCATTTTAATATCACTAATATTTTGTTCATTTAATGATAGAAAGTGATCTTTTTTTCTTTTTGCTTCAAATATTTGAGTTGATTTTGCTAATGTTTTATTCTCATCGTTTGAATAATCAATGAGAATCTCTAATCTAGTTAATTTTTTTGTTTGAAGAATCGTTTCTAATTGAATCGGTTTATTAATTAATTTTATTTCTATTGTTCCAAACTTGTTTCTAGTTCTATCATTATCAACAAGCATTCTGAAAAAAATCTAACAGAACGTTAGGGCTTATAGTGTTGTCATCTTTTTCTGAGATCTCACATAAAACTTTATGTTTATTTGTATCAAAAATAAACCTAAATAATTTTGGATTCGGCTTTAATTCATCTGGAAATGTGTACTCAGCTAATTCTGCATCTGATAATTCTCGCCCAAGCTCATCATTAAGAACTTTAGACACATTCCGATCCCATTTTAAGACATTACCAATAAAACCATTTTCAGGTTTTTCTCTGTCTAATGGCTCCATATAAATTAGTTTTAAGCCATGGCTATTGATTAACAGCTCTTTTTTTTGATTTTTAAAGTCATCAAATAAATCAAAATATATTTTTTGATCAACTGTCTCACCATGAATTTTTATATCTAAAACTGTATATTCAATCGTTTTTTGTAGTGCCATATTAGTTACATGTCTTCTAATTAATCTACTCTTATTTTATCAAGTAAAAAAATTTTTTTATAAAAAAAGAAGTTATAATGTAACTTTAAAGTAACAAATTATTTTGTAAGCAATATGCCAAATATTCAAGGGCAGAGAATTCTAGTGAAGATATTCTATTTCTGTTGAAAAGCCATATACGTCGTAATAGCACTACATGAAGATGCAAAGAAATTTAAAAAAGCAAAATTATATTAAGTTTTCCTAAAAATAACATGATGTGAAGTATAAAAAATTATTGGAATTTATATCAATCTTTTCTATGTTTGAGCTCACTAAAAACCTCTTTTTTATATTTTACGGTTTTTTAATAAAATTTTCGCATGGTTGAAAATCATAAAGACTTTTTTGATCAAATATTTTTGAACATACTAGATTGAATCGCTTTTTTACTGGTCTGGTTAAAACTCTCTAACTTTTAAAGATTCATCCTGTGTATTTGGAACGTGACCAAAGATATATTTTTCTTTGCTTTGAAAAAATATATCAAAGCTTTGGCTCATTAAGGGATCATACTGGCTTTGCTTCTGATAAATCGGCGCGATTCGATTGATGTAGTAATTTATCCAATCCGTTTCATTGCTAAAAGCACAATAATCTTTGAGATCTCTATAGAGATATTGTAAGTCTGTTGAAATTGCATCAATGTTGGGGTGAAAGAGCCAAACCGATATATCCAATGGTGTAATAGCAATCAATTTGTACGGTTGTAATGGATCAAATCGCTCGATTTTATAGAGCTGTGCACCATGTTCGCTATAGCTCGAACACAATAATTTCGTATTTTCCACTTGGAAATAATTTGTTCCAATTTCTAACTCTCTCATCTGTCTTGAAATTTTAAGGCATTGAGGAAGTTTATTTAGATCTGAATGCGCTAATTTTTTAAATAGCTCAATAGATCTACTGACAACGTAGTCTTCACCAGTACCTGTAATGATACCGTTATCCCACGGATAAATTTTTTGAAGCCATTTCTATGTTGAATTGGCTTTGCGTTGTTTCTTTTAAAACAATTTTTCTTATTGTCTGCTGCAATAATGGCGCTGTCATTTAATTGTATCGCAATGATAAAAGTCATAATTTTATTGTAAGTTTTGAATTATTGAATTTTTATATTAAACTATAATTACAAATAATTTTAGTAAAACTTAATAAAAAGGTGGGCTATGGCAGGTGGTTCTCAAATTATTATCAATAAAAATGGCATAACCATAATCACTCCAGCAAAGTTTGAAGTAAAAGCTGGGCAGCATATTTTTAAGAGCGGCGTTGAGGTGGGGGTAAATATTCAAAGGTTTACCCTCATATGAAGCATACAACGAAAAATTTAAGATACTTTCACCTTCTGGTGAAGAAATGCCTAATATTGAATATAAAGTTTCAAGTAGTGATCAAAATTTTACAGCCAGTACAGATCGTAAAGGTTTTACAAAACGTATAAACACTATATCTGAGCAAAATTTGAAAGTAGATTTAAATTGGATTTCTTTAGAAAAGAAGATGAAGAGGATCAGACATAATGGGGAGCCTAGATTGGGAAGGAAATACAAATACTGAGGAAAATAGTTGTAAGACACTACAATGCGATTGCCCAACACTTTGGGAAATACACCAACAAGAAGCAATGAAACGAGTTTCTAATTTAAAAGATGACAAAAAAAAATTATATAAATTAGAACCTGGCTATGAGGCGAGGGCAAGACGTATTGCTTCAGTGTATGCAAAAATTTATTTAGAACAAGAAAACTATGGAAATAAACAATTGATAGGCCGTTACTATTGGATGGGGCTTGGTGCATTTGCTTCAAAAACAGTTGCTGCTATTTTTAAACATGGTTTGACAACATGGGGATATAAATGGATTCCTATTGGTGTTGTTCGTGATCCTGTGCATTCATTTGCGAAAGGTAACTTATGGTTGTTTATGGATATTGCACCTTGGCATTATGCATGGAGTATGTCTTCAAAATTATTTGATGATTGTAAAGAAAAAGAGATGTCGAGAAGTTTACTCATATTAAAAAGAAGTTCTAAATATTCCTTGGTCAAGTTGTTTGTCTATTATTCAGAATTTAAAGTGCACAGATGAAATAAGAAAAGCTTTTTCACTACTTTTACATATTGACGAGATATTTAAACGAAATGGAAAAACAAGGAAAGAAAATTTTAATAAAGCTTCGACGATTCTATTTGATCATCTTTTAGCAATTGCTGTACAGGAACAACGTAATATTTTACAAAAATTGGTGTGGATAGACTGGAAGGTTGAAGCTCAGGCAGCTTTACAGCGTTATACAAATTTACCTGACAGTACTTTAGTGTTATCGAGTGATTATTCTGTGGATGCGGTTAAAAGTATCAGAAAATCACAGACTACTTTGCCTAGTGCTTACAATAAGCAAAGTATAGAAAAAGCATATCAAGGACGACATTCAGGTGTACTCGATAAATTGGCTGAAACTGTATATAGCGAACCTTCAGCAACCACTAAAATTGAAAATTATGATAGCCGTATAGAGTGGATTAAAACTGCTGCAAGGAAATATCATCGTTTAATGTTGGATGATAACGGTCGTTCTTTTTTAGAAAATGAACTGGGAATTATTGCAGGATGGGGTGATAGTAAAGCTGACTTCATCGTTAGAAGAGACAGTAATGATGGGAAAATTTAATCATACTACTTATTCCATAATTATTATTTTCATATTTGGGTGGGTACTCTCTGCATGCCAACCAAATGCAAAAGATATAGAGAATAACACAATGAATCAACAGACTTATACCCTACATTTTGGTCAACAAGGTGTTCAAGATTTTTTCTAAATATAATGATGGGCAAGTAGATCATCAACCTGCTGGCGCTAGCTTTAGAGAGTTAGATTTTTCCCCTCCGAATTTAGGCCAAATTAAGATAGAAAATGGCGTAAATAGCCTAGTCATTAATCATGTTTTTTCCGTATTGGGAACACAATGGAATACAAATGATGGTATCCAAATATTTGATATTGACTCTGGTTTAAACAAAGAAGAATTTGTAAGCCCTGAACAAGCGTATCAAGGCTATGTTGAGTTGATGAAAAGGTTAAACAAAGCTGAATGGAAAGGATATTTTTTGAGAGATGAAGCTAGAATAGCGAAACAAGATAATATTCAATATTTAGCTGAAGGGCGTAATATTATTGATCCAAGCTATATTTTTAGTTTTGAGGAGTGGAAGAAAATAATTAATAATATTCCTTCTAATTCTTTAGGGTATCGTTTGTATGCTAATGGTATTTACTTAGATATTAGCTTGAATCAAACTAAAAAAAATAAAGATGGTAAAGAGCAATACATTGTACGTTATAGCTTTCAAACCGCCCGTTATAATGAAAGAAACTTAATATCCAATACTGACAAAATGACATCTAAAGAATTAGAGGATGCTTTTAAGAAAAAAATAATTAAAGATAAGCGTTATAGAGAACAAGAGGAAAAGAAGGTAATTATAAAAGGTTATCATATTGATAAAGACTATGTTGATCCCGATGTTTGGTCATATGTAAAATAGTTAATTATTATTTAAATTAACATGCTATATTTTATGTGAACTTTTTAATATTTATTTCTATGTTAATCAAAGCTATTTTAGGGTTTAGTATATTAAAAATGCTTTTATAGCGATGACATTTGAAGAGTTGTTAGAAACAAATAAGCTATTAAATAAAGATATTTTAAAATTAAAAAATATATCTATGCGTCAAAACAAAAAGTTAATTGAGGCAACATAATATGAAAAAATTTAAAACTTATAACAATATTTAAATCAATACAATATAGCTCTTTTACAAATAAAAAATGATCATGAGTAGTGAATTATATTGGTATTGAAAGTTTCTTTTTCCTCTGGGAGAAGGCTAGGATGAGAGAAATTTTATGTTGATCTATAGTTTTAAAAGGACTGATGAAAGAAGGACTATTGTAATGATTTTAAATCACAACGAGAAATAGAGATTATAAATTAAGGATTTAATGATGATTTTAAAATTTTATATAATTTTTATAGGATTAATAGTTATGGTTTCATGCTCAAACATATCTTCGCAGAATTATGAAACAAAAGTAGATATTATCTTTGATAAATCTATAGATAATGAAGACTTAAAGTTGGTGGTAAATCCGTATGGGTATCTTTTGGATGGGCATGAATTAAAAAAATACATAGGAAAAACTAACAATTATACTGTTTTATTTAAAGATGGGATAATGCAAAGTTATAAAAAAGAAAATATAAACAATTTTAGTGATTATTATATCTATGCAAAATATAAAAATCAGTACGCAAAAATTAAATATACCAATGGTTTAGTTATGGGTGATAATAAAACTGATATCAAAATATTTATAAATATGTCTGAAAATATTGCTTATTTATCTTCGAGTGAAAATTCTTCTAGCGCTGAAGCTATACATAAAAATGCTTTTAAAGATAAAGAAAAATTTAGTCAGGATGATATGAATATGTTAAAAAACCTAGATGATTTAAATTAACATAACAACATTTAGTTATATGCTGGATATAAAAGATCAAAATTGGTGAAAAGCTAATTGAAGTGCATAGCATGAAAAAATTCGAGGCTTGAGATTTTAATTACATAAAACATTTCACATAAAAGCCCTCTATAAAATGAAAGGCCCTTATAGAACCTTCCTTTAATTAAAAATTAACCAAGATTGAGTTGTACCGCTTATACAACCAAAAACAGCAAATCCTTATTTATTCTCCTTCAACCTCCAATTCTGCTGTCACATCAATATTTGTTGGCTCTATAGAGGAACGTACAATAGGTGCTGAATAAATCACGTTGGGTTTATGTTGAGCATTAAAGAACAACTGAAAAACATCTGGACGAGAATAATGCCCTACAGGATCTGCTGCATTTTTGGCCAAAAATAATATGATTAAGATCAATGTCAGCGATTAACAGACCTTCTTCATCTTCGGCAAGTGGAATGACGAGATCACCGCCATCAGGGCCATAAATTCGTGATGCACCACCACCAGTTTTTAGTAACTGTTTCTTTGTTTCATCGGTACATAAAGCGTCAATCATTTCCTGAGAAACCATCGCACAAGATGCAAGCACAAAACATTGTCCTTCAGCTGCATACAGACGTGAAGCAGCATTGTTGACTTCTGCGCCGAGTGCGGCAGTCATATCCGTATATAAGCTAAAACTAGGCCATGCTGCGATATGGATTTGTTCGTGCTGCGAATACATTGCATAACGGTTTAAGGGCTGTAAATGTTCCCAGCAACACAGTGCCCCAATGCGACCAAGTGCAGTGTCATAGACTTGCAGAGAACTACCATCACCTTCACCAAATAAGGTGCGCTCTACATGGGTGGCTTTTAATTTTCGACGTACAGCGATGGTTTCACCATGATGATCAATAATCCATTGGGAAATATACAGACTGCCATGATCACGCTCACTCAAGCCTAAAACCACATGCATATTATATTTTTGCAGCATCCGCAATTTGTTTGGCTTGGTCACTGTTAAGTTCAAGAGAGTTGAGATGGTATTGATATACCCAAGGCATATTTGCAGCGGGAGAATCCAGCCATAAAAACCATGGATAGCCAGGAATCCAAGTCTCTGGAAAGGCGATAAGTTCGACCCCTTTTTCTGCTGCTTCGGCAATAATTTTGATGGTTTTGTCTACGCTTCCTTGTAAGTCGAGAAATACAGGAACTGCTTGTACACAAGCGACTTTAATTGAAGTTTTCATGAGTGATCCTTTCTCAATAACTAAGCAATATTGCACTTTTCGTTATAAAGCCAAAGATTGATCAGGGGGTATGCTGAGCAAGAACAAAACATAGATCTATACGGAACTAAAAATCCAAAAATGATTTCAAATTTAAAAGAGATAATTTGTGCTTGATCCCAAGGTTAGGAGACGCTGAGTTGAAGGTTTACAAATTATGCTAAACGGATTAGCTTTATTGTATAAGCGTCTAAGAATAAGAGAGACAATGATGTTTAACTATGACACAAGGCGTGTCAAAAATAAGCTGCAACGTGACTATTGGCAGGATGCGATTAGTCAAGTATTTGTACCATTGACCTGTAATGTTTCTGTACAGGATGGCTTTTTTGGTGCTTTGTCTGCAAAACATATAGGCAATATTCAACTGGTTGAAATCAAAGGCTATGGTCAACATGTTGAACGGCATGCCTCCAATATTAGACATAGTCATCATGATGAGATTTTATTTATCTTCCTGATAGAAGGTCAAATGGGTGTTCAGTATCATGGTCGTGAACAATGCCTTAGCAAAGGGCAATTTATTTTTCATGATACCCAGCAGCCGTATGATTTGTATTTGAATGGACAATTCAATCAACTAGTTCTCATGTTCCCGCGTGAACAATTTCAACAGTATTTTGGGCGACCTGACCAGTTATGTGGTCATGCTTTTGGTGATGGGCATCCACTGAAAATTTTATTATTAAATTACGCTCATGATTTATTTTGGTTCCCTGAGCAGGCTTCAACAGAACTTCAGCAGGTGGTACTGCATAAATTTTTTGATTTACTGCGTTATGTGGTTCTCGATCAGGTCAAAGACAAAACGCCTCGATCAAGTAGCCACAGCATGCTCGTACAGATTAAGCATTTAATTCTGGAGCATTTAGACAATAGTGGGCTTAGTATTCATGATATTGCTCAAGATCTTCGTATTAGTTCGCGATATATCAGTAAACTTTTTCAACAGAATGAAACCACATTTGGCCGTTATGTGATGCAAAGTCGTCTGCAATTAGCCAAGAAAATGTTGATACAGACCAATGAACATACGCATAAGATTAATCAGATCGCCTATCAGTGTGGATTTGATGATATGTCGAAATTCTCACGTGAGTTTAGAAAACATTATGGTATATCGCCGAGTATGATGCGTAAGATTAACTAAATAGAACTACAAAATAGTGAGAAGTAAAATTACCGATAAGATGATTGCTAAATTTCTCATTTTTAAGTCCACAGTTTAAGCCCACAAGATCAAAGCTGAAATTTTATTCATTCGCTTCAGAGTAATTTTAAATGGCTTAAACGCACTTTAGCAGTGATTTTAAACGCTGAATCAGATCATGTAAATTTCATATGATGATTAGATGAATTATTCTGATTTTTATAAGGCGTGATTAATCTTTATAGGCGATGCAAACCATAAAGCAATATTATTTATAGGGTCAAAGTGGGTTGACTTGTCGTAGGATCCTTACTATAACTTATTTATAATAATTTTAGCGATACTAAAATAATGGAAAATAAATCAATCACATATAAAACTTTATGGGTCTTTGCACTCATTCTAAGTTTAGGATTCATTATTTCAGCAAGTGTCATGGGCTATGCACTTAAGCAGTTTAATGGTGAAAAAAATTCAATAGTGGTCAAAGGGTTGGCTGAAAAACCTATACAAGCGGATCTAGCGCGCTGGGAGATTCATCTGCAAACTAGTCGTGCTTCAGACAGTGTTTCAGCCGCCTATCAATTGTTAGATCAAGAAATAAAAGCACTACAAGATTTCTTTATTGAGCACGGGTTTAAGGCAACAGAAATGAAACTGGGTAATAAAAGCTCTCAACCCTATTATGAAGAAGTGAATCAAGGCGAGGGGAAATTTACCCGCGAGTTTAGAGGCTATACTGCGATGCAATCACTAGTGATAAATAGTCGTGATATTCAAAAGATTGAGAAAGCCGCAAAAGATGCGTATTTATTAGATGAAAAAGGCATCTCCATCGAGCAAAAACCGCAGTATTTGGTGTCGAATCTAGAAGAAATAAAAATGTCATTGATCGCCAATGCAACTAAAAATGCGCATAGCCGTGCCAATGAGTTTGCAAAAGTGGGTGGGGTAAAAGTCGGTGCGATGCGTTCTGCAAGTCAGGGTGCGTTTTATATTTTACCTGAAAGTGGTTCTGATGATGATAGCGATTATGGCGGTGCTTATGACAAAGCCACCATTAATAAAATTGCGCGGGTTGTCGTGACCATCAATTATGCGATTGATTGATACAGCATTTAAATTGATAAAAGTGCAGTGCTAAAAAATGGGAGCTAGACTCCCATTTTTTATATTCTTAAATCGCAAAATCAATCACAGCACGAATCACACCTAAACTTAGACCAATAAATGCACCCACCACAACACCATTAACACGGATCATATGTAAATCACCGCCTACCTCATTTTCAATCTTGGCGATCATTTCGGTAGAGTCCCATTCATGGATACGTTGACTAATAAACTTAATCACTTTCTCACTATATTGGTCACTTAAATTGATGGCAATTCCGCTGATTCGATCATTCAGCAATTCACGTACAGACTGATTTTGCATCAAGTTTTCACCAAGCTGTTGAATGGCGATACGTAAATTCATGGCAATACCCGAGTCTGCTTTAAGCAAGTCAGATTTAACCGCATCACATAAAATCACCACAGCACCAGTAATAAAGTTGAGTACCGGTTCGCTGTCTAAAAGGGCATTCTTGGTTTCATTTAAGCTTATGCTGGCATGACTATTGTTATCCGCCAATTGCAACATAAGCTCATGTGCAGCTTCTTCAATTTTTTTGACGAATAGGATGCTCCTGATCAGCAAGCATGGATTCCACTTTTTTCAATCACTGAATCAATGGTCCGTTGCTCAACATCAATCCCAATCCAGCTGGCACCTTTGGCAAGGCGTGAAACACCAAGCTCTTTAAACATGGTTTGAGTGATTTCACGGGTTTTTTCAGGATGGGTCATCATCCATTCATGGGCAATATCCAGTCCACGTTGTAATACATCTTGATGGAAATCATTTTCTAAAACTGCACGCAGCATTTCACTTGCCAATTGGTTCATTCGAGTATTTCGAACCCATTGCACACTGTTGTTTTGAATAAAGCGTCCAATTTGATCCTGCCCGACAAATTCGAAAATTTTCGGAACCGTTTGCTGAATCACATCCACCACTTGACCGTTATTTTTAGGATTGGCCAGCCATTGACCCACAGCAAAACTAAGATCAATACTTTTTAAACTACGTTCAACAATTTGTGGAGAGAGAAAATTCTCTTGGACAAATTTACCCATCGATTCCGCAATACGTGCTTTATTACGTGGAATGATTTCGGTGTGATCTTTGAGGAATTTAGGAATGGGAATTTTCCCAAAGGGATTACGAAACAATACGGTAATCGCATACCAATCGGCTAAGCCACCGACCACGCCAGCTTCAGCACCCAGCATGAGAATATGAATAAACCAAGCATACTCAGGCATCAGTTTGGCGGAAATGATCAAAGCAAACCATGCGACAACAGCCACCACCAAGGCGATGGTCGCAAAGCGTTTGCTTCGATCTAAGTTTGGAATTTCATTGAGAACTTCACTTTGTTCAATTCCGCTCATTCATTTTCCTAAATCGATTTCTGCATTTTTATTTCGTTGATGTTACCGCATCAGGCTGTGGTTGCAGTACTTGTCCTGTCGGACTAACACCATATTTTTGTCCTAAAGATTGCAAAATCAGACGAGCGTCAAATGCATCATTCGGTGATGATTTTTTATCTTTATAACATTCTATCGTATAGGAAATTTGCACAGGGTCAATGGTCACCACTTGTGGCATATCATAAAATGGGTCATTCCAGAACACAGGATGACGACGATAGCCCCAGCCATATGGATAGTAGTTTGATGATGGGTAAACTACCGCTTTACGAGGCGGTTGCTGAGTGCGATTACTTGGGTCATCTAAAACCTTGAAGTAAGTAAACCCATTTAAAAGCGTGGTTTGTGCGGCTTTAACAAGGTTAATTTCTTCAGCTGTTCCAAAACTCATATTGCTATTGCCTTGGAAGCTGATGCGATAGCTATGATCGTTAAGTGGAACCGTAGTGTATTGCCCAAGCTGGTCAAAGGTACGTGGTTTTGCTTGGTGTCGTCGCACAACCTGTTATGGTGAGCGCCGCTGCAATAGTTAGACCAATGAGTACTTTGTTCATGTGTCTCTCCTTTCCATTCTTTGGATGGAATTTAATGAATTTATAATCCTCAGTATATTGTTCTAAATTGATGGACTGACAATGAATTTCAAGAAGAATTTTTGTTAATTCAGGATGATACTCAACAAGATAAATGACTGTTCACGTAAAATTTAAACAATAAGCACGGTATTATGCGTATTTAATCCATGATAAAAAATAAAGACTGTTGAGAGTGAAGGCTGTTGAGAGAGGGTTAAATGAGTATTCAAGTTAAAGGTTATATTGCAACAAGCGCAGATGGCTATATCGCAACACTGAGATGGTTCTGTAGCGTTTTTAGCGCCATTTCAAAGTATTGACTGTGGATATGATGATTTTGTCCAAGATATCGATATCGTGATTATGGGGCGTAAAACCTATGAAGTGATTTGTTCTTTTGCTGAGGCGTGGCCCTATCCAAACCCAGAAAGGATTTATCGTCACTTCTTAATCCTGATTTAGCTTTAACTCATGCCCCTCGCTTTCGCGGTGGAACTTAGCTGTGGATGAACTTGTTGAGCACCTCAAACAGAATTATAACGGCAATGTCTGGATTGTCAGGTGGAACACAATTGCAGAATACTTTATTGAACAGAAGCTGCTTAATACTCTTTAGAGGTTTTTATCATGCCTGTTCTTCTTGGAAAGGGCATACCGCTCTTTCCAAGTTTTGACTCGCATGAACAGCAGTTAAAGTCCATACATGCTGAAATGATTGAAAATACCATTATTAAACACAGCTATGTTTTCTAACGCTTGCTGCTTGCTGATGAATCAGCATGCTTTGATGCGCTGGTCAAACAGCTTATGCAAAATGTTTCTGCATAAGCTGTTTAGATAAAAATAAATTAGGATTAAAAATGACTATTCGGCTGTTTTAAAAATTCAATTTCTTCTGCCGTTGAGCTTCGCCCTAAAATTTGATTACGGTGAGGATAACGCCCAAAACGATCAATAATCACTTTATGCTTTTTCTCAAAATCTAAATTGAGAGGATTGCCCAACTCTTCAAAAAGCTGTAAAGCTTGGATATGGATAATTTTTGATTCACTATGCATAAATGGCATATACAGGAATGAACGCTGTTCGGGGCTTAATTGTTGATCTAAATTTAGCTGAATTGCTTCTTGTGCTAGCGCAAGTGCCAAGGCATCTTGTGCAAAAGATTCAGCATGATCTCGATACAAATTACGCGAGAATTGATCTAAAACAATAATTTCAGCCAAGCGACCTTCTGCTGTGGCACGCCAAGTCCATAGCTCACAATGTTTGGCTTGATCCAAGGTATGTGCAAATCTTTGGTGCAAAGTTTGATCGAATGCGTCACTTTTTGCGAACCAAAATGGTTGAGTTTCTTCACTAAACCAAAAATCGATAATTTCTTGATAATTCATAGTAGTTACAATTCTTTAGTGGTAATTTTTCTATAAAATCACAAATTTTAGATGTCTTGTAGAGGTAGTTTGTGTTAAAAACTTTTCCGAAATAAAGTGAATAATTCATTTAAAACAACGATGCTTATACGTGTATATCGATAAATAACGTTATACTGCGCGCATCAAAACATTTTATTTTAAAAAATTCTTTAAGATAAGCGAGTAAGTATGAGTCAACCCGAAACGATTTCCCAATCTTTAGTACCAAATTGGGTGGATTCTACCTTATTCAGAGGCATGTTACGTGGCATCGAACGTGAAAGCCTGCGTATGCAAAGTAATGGCTTTTTATCACAGGCTGATCATCCTCAGTCTTTAGGCTCAGCCCTAACACATCCGCATATCACCACAGATTATTCAGAAGCTTTGATGGAGTTTATTACACCTCCCAAAGAAAGCATTCCTGAAGCATTAAGCTTTTTAACCGATGTACATGCTGTTGTGCATCGTCATTTAGAAAATGATGAAAAGCTATGGACTTTGTCCATGCCATGTATGCTGGATGACAAAGAAGAAAATATCCGTTTGGCGCAATATGGCACATCCAATATTGGTCAATTCAAAACCTTATATCGTCATGGTCTCGGCATTCGTTATGGGCGCCGTATGCAGACGATTTCGGGTGTGCATTATAATGTGTCTTTCCCAGATGTGTTATTTGAACAATTACAACAACACGAAAGAAATGAAGCGCTTAAAGCATTAAGCCTGCAAGATTATCGCAGTCATCGTTATCTTGGGTTGATCCGTAACTTTATTCGTTTAACTCCTCTCGTGATGTATTTGGTAGGGGCCAGCCCTTCAGTCTGTAAATGCTTTATGACAGGGCGTGAGCATCAATTGTTGCCTTTAATCAAAGGCACATTATTTCTACCTTATGCCACAGCATTGCGTATGGGGCGTTTTGGTTATCAAAATTCTGCACAAAAACAATTGGGTATTCATTACAATAATTTAGAAAGTTATGTGGCTGAATTACAAAAAGCAGTCAATTCACCTTATGCACAGTTTAGTCATTTAGGTTTAAACGATGCCAATGGTCAGCCGATTCAAATTAATGATCACGTCTTACAAATTGAAAATGAATACTACAGCTTAGTCCGTCCAAAACAAGTGCCACAAGCAGGGGAAACGCCATCTCAGGCCTTGTCAAATCGTGGGATTGGCTATGTTGAGTTACGCGCGGTAGATGTAAATCCATACAGTGCGATTGGCATCGATGAGGATACAGCAGGCTTCTTGGAAGTGGTTGCGTTGTATTGCTTGCTTAAAGAAAGCCCAGATTTATGGGATGAAGAACAAGATATTATTGAGCAAAATCAGGCTGAAGTGGTCAATCGTGGTCGTGCGCCAAATGCGAAAATCATTGAAGCGGGTGTTGAATATCCATTACTTGAGTGGATTCAACAGCATATCACCGCCATGCAACCACTTGCAGATCTACTCAACCAATCCTATGCAACAGATTTATATCGTCAAGCATTGACGGTGATGCAAACACGTATTGATGATGTGGATGAAACACTATCAGCGCATGTGATTGCCGATACTGTAGAGCAAGGTGGTACATGGAATTTTGGTGGCTATATGGCCAATCAACATATCCAAAGTTACGAACAACATGTATTAAGTCCGGAAACTTTAGCGTATTTTGAGGGGCTTACTCGAACATCTCTCGCAGAACAACAGCAACTTGAACAAAATACAAGTATAAGTTTCGAGGATTATCTGAGTAAATTTAGATAAAGCATTAATTAGATAATGAGGAAGTTCCATGCAATGGCGTAGTTATCGCTTCGTAAGTGGTCTTTTATTTTTGGCAAGTGTGATTGGTATGTCATTTGCGCTCTATTTAGAGCATGTACAAGGGCTTGAGCCATGTCCACTATGCGTATTTCAACGTATTGGATTGATTGGTCTAGGGCTAATTTCACTGATTGCCTTTTTGCATAACCCAAAAACAAATGTATTTAAACGCATTTATAGCTTTTTGGGTTTAGCTGCGATTTCTTGGTCAGTTGGTGTTGCCGCTCGTCATGTGTGGCTACAGAACCTACCCAAAGATCAGGTCCCAAGTTGTGGTCCCGGTCTGGACTATTGGGTCAACACTTTACCTTTAAAGGCTGTGTTTGAAAATGTGCTTAAGGGTTCTGGCGAATGTGCCATGGTTGATTGGACTTTCTTAGGACAATCTTTACCTGTTTGGTCATTACTGTTTTTCAGTGTATTGGCATTGATCAGTCTATGGCAGTTGTTTAGAAAGTACTAATTTAAAAACATTAAGAGCCAGTCTAAACTGGCTCTTTTTTCATATAAACTTCAATTATTTATAAATCAAGCAAAATCATGAATCATAAAATAAATTTAGCCGGGATCGGCATACTGGTCTGCTTGGCTACAGCACAAGTCTCTGCAAAACCAGCCAGCAAAGTGGTCAGTAAAGATGTGTCTTGTCAGTTTAAATCTGAAGTTTGATGACACCATTCCAGCCGATGTTTCCTATATCAAATTGGGCGCTCAGCCATTTAAAAAATTTATTGTCAATCCAGATTATTTTTCAAGTCGAATTGAAGACTGTCAGTTACATGGCGGCAGATACTACGTATTGTCTGTGTCGCAGAGCCATCCTGCTAGAACGCTTGCCCAGTCGCTGATTGAGGTGACGCAATTTGATTTAACAGGCAAAAAGCTCAGCCAAAAATTTTATAATAAAGCTTGGACTTGTGAATTAAAACAAGGCTTTATTGTAAAAAATCAACGCTTATTGATCGATACCCAATGTGCAGAAAAATCAAACTTTGATGAATATGGTGACATGGTTGATCCTCAGCAGAACAAGTCTTATCAAATTGAAGTGAAATAGCAGAAAAAGGCTGGATTGAAGATCAGCTTTTTTTCAATTAGGTTTCAACAATCCCTTGCATACTTTCTAATTTAATCAAATATTTGCGAATTTGTTCTTCTGCCAATTCATCATGGTGCGGATAAAACCATTTGGCAATCTGTTCCGAAACCAAAGGATGATATTGAATCTCAAGATGGTTTAAGCCATAAAACACAGCTTTATGCGATTCAGGTAATTTCAACTGAAAACGTGGGTTCGGGTGTTCACCCAAGGCACTTTTAACACTGACCAGATAGTCGCCAATCACTTTTAAGGTGCGGTTTTTGCGGTTTTCAAACTCCAAGGTACCTGCAATTAAAAAGGTATTGATATGCGATGGTAGCGGAGCTGGTTTGCGGTTGTCATCCATCAAACCAATACGGGCATTGTTATGCTCCCAGTCATCATCTCGAACACTTCCATAACGCAAGTCTAAGATGCCATTACTGCGGATATTGACGATATGGCTGATCATTTTAACAATCGGGAAATTACCCACTTTCTCTTGCATGGCAAATCCGAAACGTTCTAATAACGCACCATGATGCGGAGAACCAATACAAACCAGATTCTCAACCATGTGGAACCACTGATGCATGTTTTGTTTGCCATAGAACAGCGCACTGCGAGAAACCAAGCCACCCATACTGTGGCCAATTAAATCAATGCTGGTAATGCGAGGGTTACGTTTGATTAAATCTTCTAAAAGATTTGCCAATGAACGTCCATTGGCTGAAATTCTGCGTCCAGTATTGTAGTGAAAATACAACATGGTGTTGTGATCACGTTGCGCCAAGAGTTTCTCACCAATACCGCCATTGTTACGATTGGTCCAGTCTTGATAATTCATACATAAACCGTGAGAGAAAATCACCACACGGCCAGCCAAATCACCTTGCTGTAATGAACCATAATGATCATAGAGCACAGGTGACAGTGCGAGCGGATTATGAGTTGCCAACAAATAATCACCCAATACCCCATTTAAAACACTGACCAAAAAAGTCATGTGAGAGGTCAATGGCTTATCATGTAAATTTGGAAAACGTTCAATGGTTTTACGTAAAATTGGGGCAATCAGGTGGCTACCATAATTTTGCAATGCGTGATAACCAAATTGATAGAATTTATCGACAATTGGACGGGATTGGAATCGTTTGGCTTTTTGTTTACTTAAGCCAAAAATACTCAGCAACATTTCACGTTGAATCGACTGGATGAAGTCTTGAACCATGCCACTGAGTGGCGTACTCACTAACTGCGCTAAACCTTCTAATACGTCGGCCTGACTTGGAGGCGAACGATCCCACTTACAATAGGTTTCGTGTAAAGGGGTTAAGCTTGGCATTGTTATTTCCTCATCCATATTGATCTGGAACAAAGACTTTATTTTTGCTGTAGATCAATGTATAAATCCCTAGGCAATCATCTTATCTTGTTCATCCTGAACGCTATTTAAAATACCGATAATTGCGATTAAGTTTTAGTTTTTTGTCGGACAATATCCCGACATATACAAATTAAAACAATAATGTGATTTGAATCACATTAAAAATTAAAACATTGGTGGTAAAAAAGCAAACTATTTTCAATGAATATTATTTATTTACATGGTTTTAAAAGTAGTCCTTTATCAATAAAAGGGCAACAACTAGATGATTATTGTCGATGCTATTCATCGCATAGTGTGCATTTGCCTGATTTAAACCAGCATCCGCAACTGGTTTTAGATCAAATTTCAGCGCTCATTGAAAAATTGCCTGATGTTGCACTGGTGGGGAGTAGCTTTGGTGGCTTTTATGCGACACAATTGGTCGCAAAATATGGTGTGCCTGCTGTTTTAATTAATCCAGCTATGCGACCATGGCAATTGTTCAGTAACTTATTTGGAATTGAACAGATTCCCTATAAGATCAATGAACAATGGACTTTAGATCGTTTACAACTTGACTACTTGGAAGCGATTGCCGTGCCATTTGTACAAGATGCAGACAAAATACTGGTCTTATTGCAACAAGGTGATGAAGTTTTAGATTATCGTGACGCTGAACGGTATTATAGTGCAGCTCCACACACATCATTGATCATGACAGAAATGCATGGTAATCATGCGATGGAAGATTTTGCAGATAAAATACCCATGATTCTGGAATTTTTATCATACTCCGTAAAATAAAAGGAAAAAACTCAACGTGTCTCAATATACGGCCCAATCACTTGAAGTATTATCTGGTCTAGATCCTGTACGTCGCCGTCCAGGTATGTATACCGATACCACTCGTCCAAACCATTTGGCGCAAGAAGTAATTGATAATGCTGTCGATGAGGCACTTGCAGGACATGCCAATAAAATTACTGTCACGGTATATAAAGATGGTTCGTTGTCGGTCGAAGACAATGGGCGTGGTATGCCAGTCGATATTCACCCTGAATACGGACAAAGCGGGATTGAAATTATCCTGACGAAATTGCATGCGGGCGGTAAATTTAGCACCGATAACTATCAGTTTTCGGGCGGTTTGCATGGTGTTGGAATTTCCGTGGTCAATGCCTTGTCCGATCGTGTTGAAGTTGAAGTTCAACGCCACGGCAATCTTTATAAAATGGCGTTTGAACATGGTGAACCTGTTGCGCCTTTAGAGGTTTTGGAAGGCAAAGCGCCAAAACGTGCTACGGGGACAACAGTACATTTTTGGCCAGAAGCGAAATATTTTGACTCTCCTAAATTTGCTTTAAAAGCGTTAAAACATAATCTCAAAGCCAAAGCTGTATTGGCTGCTGGTCTACAAATTAATTATATTGACCAGATTAATGACGAAAAAAATTGAATGGCAGTTTGAAAATGGTCTCGTTGACTATTTGATGGATGAATTACAAGATCGCGAAATCATTCCAGACCCTGCCTTTGTTGCAACGGGTGAAGCTGAACGTGCCAGTGCTGAGTTTGCAATTTGCTGGAATGCTGAGGGTGGAGAACAAATTCAGGAAAGTTATGTGAATTTGATCCCAACGGCACAAGGGGGAACCCATGTAAACGGGTTACGCTCAGGTGTTACCGATGCGATGCGTGAGTTTTGTGAGTTACGTAACTTGTTGCCACGTAATCTGAAATTATCTGCTGAAGATGTTTGGGACGGGGTCAATTATATCCTGTCGCTTAAATTCCAAGAGCCACAATTCTCAGGACAAACCAAAGAACGTCTTTCAAGCCGAGAAGCGTCTAACATTGTTTTAAATATTGCCAAAGATGCTTTTGCACTCTGGCTAAATCAAAACTCTGAAGTGGCCATGCAATTGGCTGAGATTGTGATTGCGAAAGCGGGTCGCCGTTTAAAAGCAGCTAAAAAAGTTGAACGTAAAAAGATTGTTGCCGGTCCAACCCTGCCCGGAAAACTATCAGATTGCGTCGGTCATACCCTTGAAGAATCAGAACTGTTTATTGTCGAAGGTGACTCTGCGGGTGGTTCAGCAAAACAAGCCCGTGATAAAAACTTCCAAGCGATCATGCCGATTCGTGGGAAAATTTTAAATACTTGGGAAGTGTCTTCTGACGAGGTGTTGGCTTCTCAAGAAGTGCATAATATTGCGATTGCGATCGGTGTAGATCCCGGCAGTGATGATCTTTCCGAATTACGTTATGGCAAAATTTGTATCCTTGCCGATGCCGATTCAGATGGTTTACATATTGCGACCTTGCTTTGTGCACTCTTCGTCAAGCATTTCCCTGCAATGGTCGATGCTGGGCACCTATATGTTGCAATGCCTCCATTGTTCCGTATCGATGATGCCAAAGATGTTTATTACGCGCTTGATAACGAAGAGTTAGAAGCTATCTTAAAGAGAGTTAAATCTAAAAACCCGCAAATTACGCGATTTAAAGGTTTGGGTGAAATGAACGCCAGTCAATTGCGTGAAACCACCTTAGATCCAAATACACGCCGTTTGGTGCAGTTGGATTTGGACGACACGCATCACACAACAGGCTTACTGGACAAATTACTTGCTAAAAAAGGTCAGGTGATCGTAAAGACTGGTTAGAGCAAAAAGGTAATTTAGCTGATTTGAGTGTTTGATTGCTGAACTCATTCATATTTAAAAAATGATGCCTCAGAGCATCATTTTTTTTGATACTTCTGAAACATCGCATTGATGCAAACAGAATTACATTCTTCATCGTACAAATAATTTCTGCATTATCTTTCTATTTTTTCTCCTATTCTTTTGCCTCTACGCCATCCATCTCAGGGATTGGATTATCCCGTCAAAAATCGTTTGGTGCTGTAAAGCAAAATTTATCCCGAAAGCCCTAAAAATTTAATTTTGGGTAAATTTTTTGCACTCTCATTGCTCATTTTAAACAAAAAAAATCGCACTTAATTTGACCAGTGTGGCTTTTAATCTCGCATTTTTACTTGCTAAGTGCTGGCTATATCCAGTGATGGAAAGGCATTTAATGCCTATCAATGTATCTTCAACTTATATAAAAATAATAGCAGCTAATATTTTGATTTTATTATTTTTTATCAGGAGAAATATTCAACGATAAAATCACAAATTCTCCACTTGGCATAAAAATTGAATTAAGCCTGTCAGGTAAAAGCAAAATCGCGCATTCAAAAATGCACCAAAAGGTTTGGAGAGAAAAAGATGATGTTCCAACAAAAAATGTTTTCAAAAACACTTCTCGCTGTGGCAATGATGGGGAGCATTGCGCTGACGGCTTGCTCAAAACCCGCAGATAAAACGGAAGCGAAACCCGCAGCAGAAAATAAATCGGCAACTGCTACAGGCGGTGACACAATTAAAGTGGGCATCTTGCATTCATTGTCTGGAACCATGGCAATCTCTGAAACGTCGCTTAAAGATACGGCACTGATGGCAATCAATGAAATTAATGCCAAAGGTGGGGTGATGGGGAAAAAGCTTGAGCCTGTTGTCGTTGATCCTGCATCAGACTGGCCATTATTTGCTGAAAAAGCCCGCCAGTTAATAACTCAGGATAAAGTCGCTGTCATTTTTGGCTGCTGGACTTCAGTTTCTCGTAAATCAGTGCTACCAGTTGTAGAGGAGCTTAATGGTCTGTTGTTCTATCCAGTGCAATACGAAGGCCAAGAACAGTCTAAAAATATTTTCTATACAGGTGCAGCACCTAACCAACAAGCGATTCCTGCTGTTGAATATTTAATGGGTGAAGAGGGAGGTAAGGCGCAACGTTTTGTCCTCTTAGGTACCGACTATGTTTACCCGCGAACCACCAACAAAATTTTACGTGCATTCTTAAAGTCTAAAGGTGTTGCCGATGCAGACATCATGGAAGAATACACACCATTTGGACACAGTAATTATCAAACCATCGTCGGCAATATTAAGAAATTCGCCGCGGGTAAAAAGACCGCGGTTATTTCCACCATCAATGGCGATTCTAACGTACCGTTCTATCGTGAATTGGGTAACCAAGGCATAAAAGCTTCGGATATTCCTGTGATGGCCTTTTCAGTCGGTGAAGAAGAATTACGCGGGATCGACACCAAACCACTGGTCGGGCATTTGGCATCTTGGAACTACTTCATGTCTGTGAAGAATCCAGTGAATACCGAATTCGTCAATAAGATGAAGCAATACGCAGTGGAATATAAGCTACCCAATGCCAGTAAATTGGTGACCAATGACCCAATGGAAGCCACCTACGTTGGCATCAATATGTGGAAACAAGCCGTTGAAAAAGCGGGAACAACGGATGTAGATAAAGTCCGTGAAGCGATGGCGGGTCAAAGCTTTAAAGCACCGTCAGGCTATACTTTAAGTATGGATGCTACTAATCATCACTTGCATAAGCCTGTGATGATTGGACAAATTCGTGGTGATGGGCAATTTGATGTGGTTTACAAGAGCCCTCAACCGATCAAAGCGGAACCATGGAGCCCGTACATTCCTAAATAAAGACTTTACGACCCCAAAAGCCCGCTATATGCATAGTGGGCTTAACTGATGACTCAACTTTAAAGGTCATTGTATTTAAACAAAAATAGGGGGAGTTGCACATGTCATTTAGACTGAAACTCGCAGCACTTTTTTTACGATCTCTCAATTATTTCTTATTCAACAGATTTTTGCTGAATCTGTGCATAGTGCGCAATCGTCATCCGCTCAGCCAGCGGCAAGTCATGATGACGCCATTCAAAAATTTGTACGTGCAGATTTTGCAAAGCGTCGAGCGATGCTGAATCAATGGCCAGCAAGTATAGACGAGCTTGATAAGCTGGTGGCCTATGTCGAAAACGACGAGCTTTATACCGACAGTTCGGGAAATACCTACATCATGAAAGCTGGCGATAAACTGTTCAGTTATCCAGATGAAAAGGCAATTACTGATTGGCCAGGTGATTTAAATCAAGTGACGCTGGTCAACACTTTACATAAAGCTTTGAGCTTTGGTCAGGCGAAGATCAAGTTACAGTCCCCAGATGCATCACAGCGATTGGCTGCGATTGATATTTTGGAAAATAATTTAGATGAACTGGATATTAAGGTCATCAACCAACTTTATCTCAATGAAAAAAATAATAAAGTGAAGGCACGTTTAGCCCAGTTAAAAGCACGAATTGATTTTAATAGTCCAGATACGCTCACCAAAATTCAAGCGGTTAAAACCCTAAAAGATTCTAGTCGTCCTGATGTTTTGGCGATCATCGAACAAGCGCTAACACAGCCAAACTTAAATCCAGAATTAAAGGCTGCATTGGTCAGTGCGCAAAGTAGTATTAAAACCCGCATTCAAGCCAGTGAATGGACAGGACATGTTTTTTCAGGCCTCAGTACCGCAAGTATTTTATTGCTCGCAGCATTAGGGCTGGCGATTACTTATGGCTTACTCGGTGTGATCAATATGGCACATGGCGAGTTGATCATGATCGGTGCTTATACCACTTATGTGGTGCAAAGTTTCTTTAAAACCCATTTGGGTGCTTATGTCGATTGGTACCTGATTGCAGCAATTCCAGCAGCGTTTTTAGTCAGTGCTTTGATTGGCATGTTGATAGAACGAACTGTGATTCGCCCGTTGTATGGCCGTCAGTTAGAAACCTTGTTGGCGACCTTTGGTGTCAGCCTTATTTTGATGCAATTGGTCCGGATGATTTTTGGTGCGCAGAATGTGGAAGTATCAAATATTTCATGGCTTTCAGGCGGGATTTCGCTTACACCTAGTTTGATGCTGCCCTATAACCGTATCGCGATCATCGTCTTCACCATCGCTGTATTACTTTTACTGGTTTACTTGCTCAATAAAACCCGATTTGGTCTATTCGTCCGTGCAGTCACGCAAAACCGTCAGATGGCACGTGCTGTCGGTATCCGTTCTGCCCGAATCGATATGATGGCCTTTGGTCTGGGTTCAGGACTTGCAGGCTTAGCAGGCTGTGCCTTGGCACAAGTTGGCAATGTCGGGCCTGACCTAGGGCAAAACTATATTATTGATGCTTTCCTTGTGGTTGTAGTCGGTGGTGTTGGTCAGGTTTGGGGTGCTGTGCTTGCCGCATTAGGTTTAGGCGTGAGTGGAACAATTCTCGAAATTGGTATGGGCGCAGTGCTCGCCAAAATTATTCTCTTGGTTCTTGTGATTCTGTTTATTCAAAAACGCCCACAAGGTTTATTCGCTATCAAAGGTCGTTTTGTGGAGTAAGCCTATGAAAATCACATCATTACTTTCAGATAAACCCTATAGTGCAATCGCCATTGCTGTATGTTTCGCTGTGATGCTGATTCTGCCGTGGTTTCATGTGTTGCCACAAGATTCAGCCTTACACCTCTCAGCATACTGGGTGACTTTGATTGGTAAAATCATGTGTCTCGCCTTGGTTGCACTGGCTTTGGATCTGGTCTGGGGTTATGCCGGCATTCTAAGTCTGGGGCATGGGTTATATTTTGCTTTGGGTGGTTATGCTTTTGGTATGTACCTGATGCGAGAGTCAGCAGGCGAGCAATTACCTGACTTTATGCGCTTTCTCAGTTGGACTGAGCTGCCTTGGTATTGGGTCGGAACCCAGCATTTCTTATGGGCTTTGGCTTTGGTGATTTTGGTACCAGGCGTGATTGCCTTTATCTTTGGATTCTTTGCATTCCGTTCCAAAATTAAAGGTGTGTACTTTTCGATTATCACCCAAGCCATGACTTTTGCTGCTGCACTGTTGTTCTTCCGCAACGAAACAGGTTTTGGCGGGAACAATGGCTTTACTGGATTTAAAACCATTCTTGGGATGGATATTACCTCTGCTTCTATGCGAGCAACATTGTGTTTCCTTACTGCCTTAGTGTTGTTACTCAGCTTTATCGGCTTACGTAGTTTAATGAATAAGCCTTATGGTCGAGTATTGGGAGCAATCCGTGATAGCGAAAACCGGTTGCAATATTTAGGCTATCGTACCCTGTGGTACAAACTCTCGGCATGGGTCCTTTCAGCGGTGATTGCCGGAATTGCAGGTGCCTTGTATGTCCCACAAGCAGGCATCATTAATCCAAGCGAAATGAATCCTGTGAATTCGATTGAAATGGCGGTTTGGGTTGCAGCAGGTGGTCGTGGCACATTGATTGGCCCAATTCTAGGTGCAGGTCTGATCAATGGAGTTAAAACCTATTTTACCGTTGCATATCCTGAAATATGGTTATTGATCCTTGGTGCATTATTTATCGTTGTAACCATCTTCCTCCCTAAAGGGGTGATTGGATTGCTTGAGCGCTTTAAAAAGGAGGATCACTAATGTCAGAGCTATTGTCAGATTTGGGCTTAAATTCGCAACATGGTGGTCAAATCGGTGAGGGCTATGGTCGTCCTAAAGCTGAAGGTGCTGATTTCAGCCATGGTATTGCACTTTACTTAGAAAAAGTCAGTGTATGGTTTGATTCTTTCCGCGCTTTAAATGATTTGTCTCTTTACATTGAAGAAGGGGAGTTGCGCTGCATTATTGGGCCAAATGGTGCGGGAAAAACCACATTGATGGATGTCATCACCGGTAAAACACGCCCTACCGAAGGTTCTGCCTTTTTTGGTCAAAACTATGATCTTGCCAAAATGAGTACAGAGCAAATTGCAGAAGCGGGTATCGGTCGTAAGTTTCAGAAACCAACTGTATTTGAAAATTTTACCGTGATGGAAAATCTGCTCCTTGCTGCACCAAAAGACAAAACCGTGAAAAAGTTTTTTAGCAAGTTAAGTCCCGATGCACAGTTGGCTTTGGATGAATCTTTGCAACAGATTCGTTTACAAGAGTTTATTCAAAAGCCTGCGGGATTGTTATCACATGGACAAAAGCAGTGGCTTGAAATTGGCATGCTGTTGATGCAACGACCTAAACTGATCTTGTTGGATGAGCCTGTAGCGGGAATGACCGATGCTGAAACTGAACGGACAGCAGAGTTATGTTTGGAATTAAAAAAGAATCATACCTTGGTTGTGGTCGAGCACGATATGAGCTTTATCGACACCATTAGTGAGAAAGTTACGGTTCTGGCACAAGGTGCCATTCTAGCCGAAGGAACTTTGGCGGAAGTACAAGCCAATGAAGATGTGATTGAAAAGTATTTAGGACGTTAAGGGGAGCAATATGCTAGAAATAAAAGACGTCAATCAATTTTATGGGGGCAGTCACATTCTCCGTGATGTGACTTTAACTGCGCCGATTGGTGAGTGTTCTGTGGTTTTAGGACGGAATGGTGTGGGTAAAACCACCTTATTAAAATGTTTGATGGGAATTTTACCGATTAAGTCTGGGCAAATCTTATTGGATGGCAAAGACATTGCTAAAATGAGCCCTGAACAGCGTGTACGCGCGGGTTTGGCCTATGTTCCTCAAGGGCGTGATATTTTCTCAACCCTGACTGTAGAGGAAAATATTTTGATCGGCATGGCAAAGTTTTCAGGCGCAAAAACCCGTAAAGTTCCTGAGCATTTATATGAGATTTTTCCTGTCTTAGACGAAATGAAACATCGCCGTGGAGGAGATTTGTCTGGTGGACAGCAACAGCAATTAGCCATTGCACGTGCTTTAGCATCGGAGCCGAAAGTTTTGATTTTAGATGAGCCGACCGAAGGAATTCAGCCTTCGATTATTAAAGATATTGGTCGAGTGATTCGAAAATTGGCAAATGGTGGCGAAATGGCGATTGTACTTGTCGAGCAATTCTATGATTTTGCCGAGGAGCTGGCCGATAACTATACCGTGATGGCACGTGGTCAAGTGGTTGCACAAGGCATCGGTGAAGAAATGCCTGAAAAGGGGATTCGTGATTTAGTTGCGGATTTAACAGAATCGTGAAAACATTTTGTTTACCTCCCTGAGTCAAGGGAGGTGTAGTTAAACCCTATATTATTGAGGCTCAACTTTCTGATAATAGCCTGTTGATGAAACATTCATACCAAAGCCACAATCGGCTTGTTCATTTAATTCTTTCACTTTAATAAAATTGCCTAAAGAGGCGTTATAAGTGAAATTGATGTCAATTTGACAATTTTCAAAACGATAGCTTGCTTTCTTGGCATGAAGTGGCATTTCTGTTTCAAACTCGCCAATATTTGGACCATAAATTAGGCTTCGAGCACCCATCCATAGACCAGTGAACTGAATGAGATATTTCTGATCACGTTTTTTAATGGTGATATTATTCCATTCGCCAAAACCTGCATAACTGGCATATTCTCCTGTTAAGTCATTGTTTGGTTTTGGTGTTACTAACTTTTTTAAATTAAATTGACTGGTTTTTGTGGGTTTAATTTGAAACCACGCTCTTGCCCATAAGGGTTGATTGAGTTTGCTATACGTTAAACCCACATTATTATTGGCAATGTCGATGTCATTATCTGAAACCCGAATGCCAGTGTCTTCTTCACCCACAGACTGACAAAAAGCACTCCAAGATGCTTGTCTTTGAAACTGATCAAGCGCTTTTTTATAGTTTTTCTGGTCGTAAGATTTTTGTCCCAATTTACGATATTGACTGAGTTTGGCACAACCCTGTTTTATATTTTGTTCATCGTAGTCAGCAGCATGGCTTGCTGTATTAAGTATCAATGCAAATGGTGCCAATAGACTGATTATCATTTTATTCATCGATATTCGCTCTGAAGTTCAGCAATATTGTTTATGGTTATACAACAGATTTTAAAAAAGCGACAAAAAAATTTACGACGGATGCTGTATAAATACTGCTCTATTTTAATCGAAATTTAATTGCATCAACACCAAATCACGCCACTGCCCAAATTTTTGTCCGACTTGTGGCATATAACCTGTTTGTTTAAATCCGAGTTGTTGGTGTAGATAAATCGAACCAGTATTTTCATGGTCAATTGCAGCAACCATAACGTGGATATTGTGCTGTTGAGCATGTTCAATCAATTTCAGCATTAAGCGTTTGCCGAGCCCTTGTCGAGTAAATTCTGGGTCGATATAAACAGAGTGCTCAACTGTATATAGATAACCGTTGATTGCTCTAAAGCTTGCATAATCGGCATAGCCTGCAATGGCATGAGTCGCTGTTTCTTCAGCAACAAAAAGTGGAAATTGCTGTTGTTGTAATTCTAGAAACCACTGTTGGTAATCTGCGAAAGTCTTTAATTGGCTGTTCCATGTTGCTAAACCTGTTGCAATTTCATGATTATAAATACGCATAATCTCAGTTAGGTCAGAAGCTTGAGCAGGGCGGATCTGAAAATTCATGGATACAGGTCAATGGAAAATTGATAGGGGTATTCTAAAAAGATTTATTTTTAAGGGCAATAGAATAAAAAAGCAAAACCGAAGTTTTGCTTTCTAATCAATGGATTTAGCTCAGTCTTAGAAATGATACTTGATTAAAGCGCTGACATTATTTTCGTCTTTGCCTGGAACACCGTATTTGTTGTGCCATACAGAGTGTTCAACACCAAGATATAGACGTGTATCTGGAGAAATGTGTTTACCCGCATTCCATTTCCATTGTGTCGTCCAGTTCAACTCGCTTGAGTGAGCGACTTGATCTTTTTCTGCAGTTGACCAATCTAAGAAACCATCCACAAGGAATTCTTCAGATGCAATTTTAAATGGAATTCCATAAGTAAATGTCAATTGATAGTCATCTTCTTGGATTTCATTATTGGCACGGTAGAAATTTAATTGCGCATATTGAAAATAAGGAATGGCTAAGATCAACACCAACACCGTATAGGTAGTTGTTCATGTCTTTACCACCTTCCCAAGTGGTCGCAATTAATACGTCTTTAATTGGGCCTAATTCAAGTTTTTTCCCAGAAACAGCGCCTAAGCTAAGACGTGGAGAAACCTCAAAATAAGTATCCGATTGACCATCACTGTTGGTACGGTCAGCAAAGGCAAAGAAATCACCGTATTTAAGTTTGGCAGCATACTCAAAAGTGATGGTAGATTGTTTCTCATCTGGTGTTAGTTCATAGTTTTCACCATAAAGACCAGTAATACTAAAATCTTGCCAAACAGGCGCAGCTTGAGCCAAAGTTGCAGTTGAAGCGATTGCGCAGATAGCCGCAATTTGTGTAAGTTTCATGAATTCTTCCTTTCCCCCAAGAAAAGCGCTTCAAGAATACAGATTCTTAAATAAAAATAAAGCGAAAATTAGATGGAATGAAAATAAATATGTAAACATCAAGAGGTGAAATGTTTTAAAACGTGAGTCGCATATTTAAAGCAAAGATTTAAAATTTATATCCATTAAAAGTTTAAGAATTAAACATAGTTGATGTTTTTAGTCAGAATTAGTCATTAAAAAATCAATTAAATCATTTAATTATAAAGTAACGTAACAAGATGTCATTTTTCATATTCTTTTCATAAAAAAGTTAAAAATCTACTTGCATATTTTCCAATATGGCCTGATATTGAATGTATAAGAACACCTATCTGCAGATCGTTAAAAGTGTTCATCTTTGCAATAGAGGAGTTACGGTTCCAATTTATTGTAGGTGAAAAGCTGTCTTATACAGCAGGCGCAAAGTGTGCCGAAAATATAAGTTTTGCACTCGTTTTTTGATTAGAAAGAGGATGTTTTTTATGAATATAGAAATCCGTACAGATAAAAATATTAGAAATAGTGATCGTTTAATTACTTACGTACGCGATGAGCTAAATCAAGAATTCCAACGTCATAGCGAACGTATTACCCAGTTTTCAGTTCATATCAGTGATGAGAACGGTGACAAAGGTGGGGCGGATGATATCCAGTGTATGATTGAAGTCAAAGCAGCAGGTTTGAAGCCAGTCGTGGTAAAACATCGAGCGAAAAACATTGATCTTTCATTACACGGTGCGATAGATCGCGTAAAGCGTAGCCTAGAGCACGTATTAGAGAAAATTGAAAATCCACGTGGTGGAAAACTAGAACTTGCTGATGCAGATGAAGCATGATCTGATAAAGAGCCCTTCGGGGCTTTTTTATGGTCTTCAATTTTATGGTTTTAAAACAGTCATGGATTGTCTTCTTTGTCATAAATGAACAATAAATGCCATTTATAAAATAAAAGCGACACGATTAAAATTTTTCAAAGCTATTTTAAAAATATTCGTCATAATGTTGTATAGGAATAGAATAGTGAGATCAAAATGTTATCAGCACAACAACAAGTCTTTATACAGGCTTTAGAAGATTTAGACCTTGCTCAAGTCAAACGTTTGCTTGCAGATGGATTTGATCCTAACTTTATGGAACCTGAAAAAGGGCCAGCTGTTTCAATTTGGTCAGATGGATTGTTTAAATGGTGGGAAAAAATTTGTGATGCCTATGAAGCAGGTCATCCTTTAACGGCAGAACAAAAAGCACAAGATTTACAACCGCATTTAGATATTTTGGATGCTTTAATTAATGCCAAAGCAAACTTTTATTTGTGGGACACTGAAGAGTGCTATGGTCCACTGTGGGATGCAGCAAGCGCAGCCTGTGTACCTGCAATTCATAAGCTTTTAGATCATAAGGTTGACCCGAACACCAAAGATGAAGAAGGTAAGACCATTTTATCTTCGATCAGTGATTTGTTCTTTGATTGTGAATTTGATCAAATAGATTGGTCTCAGGCTTTACCTGAAGAGAAAGAATCTTTAGAGTTACTACGTAGTCGCGGTGCGAAAATGTCCAAAGAATTATCGTAAATTTTGAGTCTTCATATGGCAATTTTAAATAGAATCACATTAGCCCTTGCTTCGAGTCTAAGTATAAGCGCAATGGCAGCAGAATTTTCTTTTGATCGTCCTGGAACTGGTTTTGGAACAGGAATCACGCCAGTGGGTCAATTGGCTTGGGAGCAAGGTCTACCAAGTGCGACCTATACAGAAACTAAAGTAGATGGCGCAAAAGCAAAAACTGTAACCCTCAATGGCGATATGCTGCTCCGTACTGGTTTAACCTCTAGTATGGAGTTACAGTTAGGCTGGCAGGGTCCAGCTTGGACACAAACCAAATACAAAGGCATTAAAGAGGATGACTCTGGCTTAGGTGATGTTTCTATTGGGATTAAAAAAGCCATCGACTTAAAAGATGATAAATTATCCATGGCGATTTTGGCTCAAGCCTTGATTGCAACGGGCAATGATGGTTTTAGTGAAGAAGATGATATTTATAGTATCGGCACATCATTAGATTATCAGTATAACGATTTGGTCAATACTGGAATCACCATGAACTTATGCTGTGCAAGATGGGCATTGGTCAGTGACCGCTGTACCTACTGTCGGTTATAAAATTGCCGGTAATCTTTCAGGGTTCTCTGAGTTTGTCTATTCAAAAACAGAAAGCCAAAACTATAAGTATGGTCTAGGCTCTGGTTTGATCTATGCGGTTAATGAGCGTACCCAACTTGATGGAAGTGTGGGTGTCAGATTTGGAAGGGCGAGACCGTAGTTATAAAGCTGGTTTAGGTGTGGCATTCTTATTCTAATCAATTCAGTCTGATACATCGTCAAGGAGTAGTTGATCTACTCCTTGATTTGTTTTTAAAGCGAGCAATTTTCGAAATGCTTTTAGAACAGTCTTATCTTGTGTATGCTGAGTTCAAAATAAGCAATAAACACAGGAGTATTAAAATGTTCGAACTGTTTATTGGTGATAAAAATTACTCGACGTGGTCGATGCGTCCTTGGTTAGTAATTCAGCATTTTAACATTCCATTTACAGAGCATCTTATTCCTTTCGATCACTTTGACGTCGATAGCCAATTTAAACAAAGTATTTTAAAAATAAACCCAACTGGCAAAGTCCCGGCCTTAGTGGACGATGGCTTTTTAGTTTGGGATTTTTTGGCGATTTGTGAATATCTGGCAGAAAAGTTTCCTGAAAAACACTTGTGGCCTCAAGATGTAAAACAACGTGCACGTGCAAGATCGATGTCCGCTGAAATGCACAGTAGTTTTATGGCTTTGCGTAGTTGCTGTGACATGAATTTAGATGCTGATTTAAAGCATATTGGTGCACAGCTTTGGCAGGAAAATTTAAAACTACAGCACGATGTAAAGCGGATTGAACAATTATGGTCGGAGCGACCACACCCTGACAGTTTTTTGTGTGGTGATGAATTTACGATTGTCGATGCTTTTTTATGCGCCAGTTGTGATGCGTTTCATCGGTTATGGTATTGCCGTATCAGCGAACAGTCAACGTTATATCGACAAGATATTAGCGCGTCCCTGCTATACAACAATGGATAGCAGAAGCCCATGCAGAATTTCGATTTGTAGCGTGTGAAGAGCAATATCGTAGCCAAGTTTAATCTATTGAATACCGCTTAAGCTATTTCATTGATTTGAGCGTGATAGAGCTGCACTTGATTGCGCCCGGACTGTTTGGCCCGATATAGCGCTTTGTCTGCGAGATGAATAATTTTGCTAATATTGTCTTCGTCATTCGGAGGTGGCAATACCAAAACTGGCGGTCAGCTGAACATAATGATGATCAAGGGATTCAAGCACTTGGTTTTGAATCGCCAATCGGCAGCGTTCAGCAAGTGCTTGAGCAATGTTTAAAGAGGTTTCAGGTAAGGCAATAATAAATTCTTCACCGCCATAACGAGCCACAATATCTGACTGACGAATGTGAGATGATAATAATTTGGCAACTTGACACAATGCTTCATCACCAAAATGATGTCCATATAAATCATTGATTTCTTTGAAATGATCAATATCAATTAAGATAATGGCATAGTCGGTTTGCTTATTTTGGATATCATCAAGCTTTTCATTAAAAAAACGACGATTATATAAATTGGTCAGTGGATCCGTTTCACTGAGTTTTTTAATTAATGACTCTCTATAGTCGCCACTGAGACAGTAAAATTTCACATAAAATCAAACATACAATTAAAATAGGGACAATAAAATACAGCATCGTTCCCACCCAGAAAGGTATTGTCATGCCGATTATTTTCCAATATATGTTCATTAAAAATTGGAGCATATGGAATGATGCGCCAATAGGTACAGAACATCATTGCAATATAGAACAGCAGTGGCAGTACTAATTTGCAGATAAATAATTTTTCTATTGAATAAGATTAAACCCACACCAGAAATACACACGAATGCAAAAACAGTAGCTGGACTATAGATACCAACAAGGAAAGCCATCAGCAAGCATTAAGATAATAAAAATACTGATGACAATATGGGGGAGGATGGTATTCGCCCATTTTTTATTCTGAAACAAATAACAAAATGCGATCAGGAAAAAAAGCAGTAGGGTGGAGCCAGCATTGACCACAAGTTGTGAACGAATCAAGGAGATATTGACCCATTGCCAAGTTTCTGGATTGAATAGAATAAAAATTTTCCATACAATCCATGATAAATGAAGGGCAACAGTCAGGAACAGAATCAAGATACATTTATGTAAACTGCTCCAATTCATAATGATATTTGAATCTAATTGTTGTTTCAGCTTTTGCCAGTAATGATTAAGTCCTATATTCGATACCTTCATTCATAATTATTCCAGGGTTTTTCAAGTTTGCTAATTCATTAAGTACTGATTAATAATTTTTTAAATTATAGTGATTAAAATTTATTAAAACAAAGAATTGTTATCATTTATTTGTTAATGAACAGGTATTTTATTATTAATATAAAATAAATAGTGGTGTAATTAATTTTTAAATATACAGATGTTTTAAGATAAAACACCTGTACCCGAATAACAAGCTTTACGATTGGTTTTCGCAATATATAACGCTTGATCTGCTTGCTGTAATACCACATTACTCATGCTGTCATGTTTAGAAACAGATGCGCCACAACTTGTTTGAAGTGGAATGACTTTGTTATTGATCTTTAAATCATAATGATTCATTAAACGTGATAGACGATCTGCGATATGATGATGCTTGATCTTGAGTAACATCACTGAGAATTAAAATAAATTCAGATTCGCTATAGCGACCAACAAGATCAGTTTCACGGAGTATTTTGTAATAACTCTTGGGCGATTGCCGCTAAAGCCTTATGGGCGATTTTTAGATTGTATTTATTCTTGATTTCACACCAGTTATCCACACTAAGCAAAATGATACCAAAATTTGATTCAGTCTGAGGATGTAACTCTTTTAAATAGGTATTAATTGCAAACTGATTATAAATACCTGTATGTGGGTCGATTTCCAAACTGTTACTCAGTTGGTTTTTATGGATTAATTTGGCAATAAATGAGTGTTTCAATACTTGATTGAATAATGAATGAATTTTACGTCGTTTTTCGGAATAAATTTTATTACGCATAATCTAATCCATCCACACTTGGATTTTTATTGTTGATGCCTAGAATGTAGCAATTTATTGACTTAAACTCAAACTAAAGTTTAAGTAAATACTTGAAGGATATATACATAATTTAAAAAAATGTGATTAATTTTGTAGTATAGGTTAAGAGTCTGTTCGAAACTGGAAAAACCACTAAACATAAATCTGACAAGCAATATAGTTTCAATGAATTGTATGGTTATTATTCTAGTGAATGCTCATTTTTTTAAATTGATTATTTTATTTTTAAAGATGAACAACAGTTTGGCTTTTAAAGTCATCTGTTGTTCATTATTTGGTCAATATTGGGATCAATCTTTGTCAATTTTATGAGCAAATTCAGCAATATCTGCTAAAGATTGTTTTGCTTCATCAAACCATGGGCTAAACATTTGGAAATTATGCCACATTCCCGTATATAGCTTGTAATTGACTTGCACACCTGCAGCTTTGGCTTTTTCTTCGAAACGTTGCGCATCTGACAACAGAATTTCTTTAGAGCCAATTTGAACCAAAGTTGGAGGCAACCCTGCAAAATCTCCAAAAATAGGCGAAAGTGGGGGTAAAGAACGATCCATGTTTTTTGGTACGTAAAAATCAATACCAGATTCAAGTGCTTCGATTGACAGTAAAGCATCATGCTTCTGATTATAGCGTAGAGACTCACCTGTTAAAGTCAGGTCTAAGAAGGGTGACATTAGGATTAAGGCGCTTGGGAGTTGTTGTTTATTTTCTTCTTTGATGTCGTAGATGCGAGTGCCAAAGCCAGATTCGCTCCACAAGAATCACCTGACACAATAATGTCTTTCGCTTGCACACCTTGATCTAAAAGTTGCTGATAAATATCATAAATCGCATCACCTGCTTCAGGAAATTTGCTTTCAGGTGCGAGCGGGTAATCGACATGTAAAACTTGCATTTGTGTACGTGCAGCAACTTCAGATAAAAAAGCCCGATGGGTTTTGATTGAACCGACAAAAAATGCTCCACCATGAATATGGAAAATCATTTGGGTTGCATGCGCTTGCGGTTTAATTTCTTCTGCCCGAATCCCAGCTATGCGCAAAAGAACGAATCTGTACATCTTTACGTTGTGGAAAAACACGTGCAAGTTGTTCTATTCCAAAACGTGCAGTTGCGGGGGAAGATTGAAACGACTTGGAAATTTGAAGCTAGATTTAAGAATAGATTCTGTAAGATATTGTTTCAGAGCTGGGTTAATCTTCATGTTCCTTCCATATTGTTAAACTTTTGACTTTATTTTTGTTGATTTATCAACATTTGTTACAAGGGTACACTATATAGTCACATTCAAGAATTGCTAAATTCGACGTAAATTTTTGATACTATAAAGTGTCAATTAGACTAGGGAAAACAAAACAATGAAAAAAATTGTACTTGCATTAGGCTTATTATCAGCAACAGTTCTTGCAAATGCTGCGGATCCACTCAATGGAACAGTTTGGAAAACAATTGATGACACAACGAAACAGCCAAAAGCAATTGTGAAATTCACTGAACAAAAAAATGGAACATTGACGGCAACAATTCAAAGTATTTTAACACCAGGTGAGGAAAATACTTGTACCAAATGTGAAGGCCCTTACCACAATAAATCATTGAAAGGCGTGACGATTGTCAATGGTTTAAAAAATGTCGGTGGTAAAAACTATGACAATGGTACGATTCTAGATCCTAAAAATGGCAAGACCTATAAGCTCAAAGGTGAACTTGCTGGTAATCAGTTAAAGTTACGTGGTTATATGGGTATTTCTGCTTTAGGTCGCAACCAAACTTGGGTGCGTGCAAACTAAGCAGATTGATTCACCACAACAAAAAGCCTGATCGATAGATCAGGCTTTTTGTTGCTCGATTATTTTATGCTGTAAGTTTTAAAGCTTTAATTTTATCTTCATCAAAACCAATTACATATTGGCCATTTTGATCAATCACGGGGCGCTTGATTAAACTGGTGTGTGTGGTAAGCGCTTGAATCAGTGCTTGTTCACTCGATAAGGCCAGTTGTTGTTCTTATTCACTGAGTTTTTCCACGTTGTACCTTTTTTATTGAGTACAAGATCTTGCCCAATATGATCGAGCCATTGTTTAACCGTCTCTGCATCTATGCCTTGTTTTTTTATAATCATGAAACTCGTAACTCAAGCCAAGTTCAGTCAGTAAATCAAAAGCTTTTTTCATGGAGTTACAATTTTTGATTCCATAAATTTTCAACATGTCTTAACCTAATATTCAATTGTTTGATTTGACAGAAAGAGTAGCAAAATTGCCAATATGTACAGTATAAGAATAGATAAAATATTTTAAAAGGCATGATTGCTGTCATCAGAATTTAACAATTTGCGCTTAATATTTTATTGAAGCGAGCAGTAGACTGGCTGATTAAATGATTTGAATCTAAAAATAAAAAATTGAAACTAAAGAAAATTGAAATTAAAAAAGAGAAAACCCGCATCTAATCATCCTGATTATGCGGGTCTCATTACAACGTCCAATGTCACATCCTTGAAAAATAAATATTCAAAATACTTATTTCCTTTTCTTCCTACGGCGTCCTATCCTTTTGCTGTCATCCTGACAATGTCCCTGTGCCGTGCGTGTATAATGCGCTTGTTGATATGAAGAAAATATAAGATAACACGACAAAATTTGTAAGTTATTGCCTTGTAATCAGTGAACACTTGTTCACAAAAATGCTCAATTTTTATTTAAAAATTGAGCATAGGGCTGTTTAAATTTGATAATCAATAATCACAGGGGCATGGTCGCTATACCATTCATCTTTATAGACCCAAGCATTGACTGTGCGATCCTTCCAGTCTGGTGAGCATGCTTGATAATCAATACGCCAACCAACATTTTTAGCGCGAGCTTGTCCACGATTCGACCACCAAGAATACAGTTCTGCTTCTTTACGGACTTCACGAAATGTATCGACATAGCCCAGTTCGTCATAAATATGATCTAACCAAGCACGTTCATGCGGTAAGCAACCTGACGATTTTTGGTTACCTGACCAGTTTTTAATATCGATTCGTTTATGCACGATGTTGTAATCGCCACATACAATGATTGACTTATCTTCATCACGCCATTGTTTTAAAATTTTTCGATATTCTTCTAAGAAGTGATCTTTACGAGCTTGTGCTTCATCACCTGATGAACCTGAAGGTAAATACAGCGAGCAGATGTGCACAGGTTTGGCTAAACCGACATCAAATTCCGCGCTAATAAAACGACCTTGGCTATCGGCAAGTTCAAAACCCAAACCATTCTGGATCGATTTAAACGGCAAGCGACTGTAAATCGCTGTACCTGCATAGCCTGATTTTTCCGCAGGGAACAAATGGGTAAACCAACCTTCGGGTTTAAATTTATCGGTCCACTGTTCATGCGTAATACGGCTTTCTTGGATACAGATCACGTCTGCATCTGACTTTTCCATCCATTCAAGTAGGCCTTTAGTGACGGATGAACGTAAGCCGTTTACGTTAATTGAGACAACTCTTAAAATTTTTTGATCACTTGGATAGCTACTCTTTGGTATCATGCGCAGTCATAACCTCAATGTATGAATTTTGGAGCACCTCATGTCAACGCCAGCTCAGTTTAACCCGCAAGCTTTTATCGAACTCGCATTATCACGTGGTGTGCTTAAATTTGGTGAGTTTACTTTAAAATCAGGCCGTGTGAGCCCTTATTTTTTTAATGCAGGTTTACTCAACGATGGTGAAGCATTATCGCTTTTAGCTCAAGGTTATGCAGATAAATTAACACAATGTAACAACGTTGAAGTGATCTTTGGACCTGCATATAAAGGAATTCCTTTTGTTGCAGCAACAGCTGTGGCTTTGTCACAAGTACATGGTGTAAGTGTGCCTTGGGGCTTTAACCGTAAAGAAGCCAAAGACCATGGTGAAGGCGGTGTATTGGTCGGTGCTTCAGTAGAAGGTAAAAAAGTCTGGATTATTGATGACGTGATTACTGCGGGTACCGCAATTCGTGAAGTTGTCACAATTCTTAAAAATGCAGGTGCGACAATTGCAGGCGTATTGGTTGCGCTAGATCGTCAAGAAAAAGGGCAAGGCCAATTGTCTGCCATCCAAGAAGTTCAACAAGAACTTGAGATTCCAGTGCATGCTTTAATTAGCATGAAAGACTTAATGGATTATCTAGATGCTAAAGGCGAGCAAGATGCTTTAGCAAAAATGGAAGCTTACCGTGTGAAATATGGTATATAAGTTAAAAAAAAGGATAAGATAAGGAGCATAAGCTCCCTTATTTTTATGGACTATAAAGGATTAGGTGCCATTTTTAAATGTTCATTCTATTGATAATCGTCGTGGTTGCTGTACTTGGCATTATGCTGGTCAAACATATCGATCAACGACGTTGGCAACGTTACCAATTTGAGCGGGATATGTTTTTCGGCAATATCCATTTCAATGGAAAGGTTTAGAACCAGTTTGAGCTGGTTTTAAATATCAACGTGCACGCCCAGAAAAAATTAATCAATGAATTGATGTTAAGAGCATCTGAGAACAGTTATATCAAGAAATCACGTATTCAACGTGAACCTGAATGTTCGAGACAACAATACTCGATTAAAGTCATGATTCAAGATTTAACGATTGGTCACTTAGAAAAGAAATATGCAGACTTATTGGGAGAAAGTTTAGATCAAACTGATTTTGAAATTGGTCGCCCGATCGAGCTAGATGCTGAAATCATTGTGTTTGAAAAAGATGATATCGAGTTGGGCTGTCGTGTCAAACTGGCCTTACCGCGTGATCCACGGACTGCACATCAATACCTGATAGAAAATAGCCAACAACAATTTCAAGAAAAATAAGATTAATCAGTATGCGAATTGAGCAAGTAGATACTTTGCTCAATCTGTTTTTGGTCTTGTAAGGTGCGTACAATCCGATGGGTTTTAGAATCTTCAACAATAAATTTGAGTGTATATTCCTTTAAATGCTGTTGAGCGACCAAGGTGGCCACCAGTTGGTCATGCTGTCTGAAAATTTGAATTTGTAGTGCCTGATCTAAACAATTTTGAAACTGTAAGTCCTTATAGCCATACACCACAGTTGCATCACTGCCTAAAGGGGTAAAGCGCTCATGTTCCTGGTAAATATCAATCGAATGTGAATGTCGTTCTGTGATGGTTAAACCCGCTTTTAACGCATTGATATAGAGCAAGCAAGAAATTTGACGAGATCCCACCACCCAGATCTTCTGAAATTTTTCCATTGACCAGATTACGCCCTGTTTTAAAGCCATTGTTTAACGTCGGGGCTGTTACCAAATGCCAAAATGAAAAGATTTGATTTGGCTCAATGACCAAACCGTTTATGCTCTGAATCGCAAGATCAATGTTATGGGTTTTATTTTCAAAATAATGATTTATCTTGATGCTTTGTTGGGTTGAAATTTGCTGGTCTGATTGCCACAGTGTTTGATGTTTTAAGGCAAACTGTAGCTTCGAGAAAAGGTGTTCACGACAATACCTGCGTAATAACTGATAAAGCAGTTTCCATGATTTGGGTAAATATTGCCGCATATTCCACCTGCTTATTCTAATTGTTTACTGACGGTTGTTTTTCTAAAACCACAACCAAGTATGATGCATATTCTTTTAAAAATGAACGGCACATCAAGCTGTCTAGGCTTCTAAACAGTGGGCGTAAAATCGTTGGAATACGATGGATAGGGAAAAATAAAAAGCCCTGACTTTCAACCAGCTTCCATTGAGGGCCAAGCAGCTTTTCAATCTCTACCAATGTCATTTGATGAGCAGCATGCCAGCTTTGTTGTTGATGCTTTACAGCTTGTCGACGTTTGGCGGAGGGGAAATCAAAAATAAGCTTGCCATTGGTTTTTAATTTTTGATGCGCCTCATTCAGAAACTGTTCTGTGGTTGCATGGTCTTGATGCATGATCACATGAAAGCTATAAATGACATCGAGCTGATGGTTTTCGATTGGAATTTCAGTCAGAGAGCCTTCAAGCAAGATTTTATGCGGATATTTTCTCTAGCGACTTTCAACATTTCAGGGCTGAAATCTACACCGTAATCTGGCATAATCGAGTAAACGACCTGTACCACAACCGATATCCATACAATGTGTAGGTGCTGTTTTACTGAGAATACGCTTGAGAAAAGCACGCTCTTGTTGGTCTAAATATTGCCCATAACTGTTGTTAAAACGGTTGTTATCGTAGTCGTACGCAAGTTTGTTATAGTAATTTTTGATCTCTGAGTCAGGTTGATTCGACATTGAATAACTCTTTTTATTGACGAATAGAAACTAATTCAACTTATAAACTATTTTTTTGAAGATTCACACGTTTTACACGCTAAAAACATGCCTATTTTTTCCTGCCGTCCTTGTTCTGTCAACACCCACGGACGATTCTGCCAAGGTGGAAGATGACGCACATGTTGTTGATGCCCACACGCAAGTTCAGCAACATAATGTTGCTCCTCATCCAAATGAAATCCCACAATGGCTTGTTGCATTTCGATCATCATATTCACAATAATTGCTAAGAGTTTAGCGAAATTTCGGAAAAAAGTACACCAGATTCTCCGCTATACTGCATTCAATCCAAAATTTTATAAGAGCATCAATATGCGCGTACTTGTTGTGATGGATCCCATCGAAAGTGTAAACCTGAAAAAAGACTCAACAATGGCAATGTTATGGGCGGCTGCACGTCGAGGGCATGAGTTAGGCTATGCATTACAACAAGATTTATATATTGACCAAGGCAAAGCATTTGGTTTGATTTCACCGCTTCAGGTTTTTGAAGATTACGATCACTACTATGAGTTAGGTGAAAAATCCAAAGAGTCACTTGCGGCCTATGATGTGGTGTTGATGCGTAAAGATCCGCCTTTTGACATGAACTTTGTTTATACCACTTATATTTTGGAACAGGCAGAGCGTGAAGGGGTGTGGATTATTAACAAACCACAAAGTTTGCGTGACTGTAATGAAAAATTGTTTGCGACCCAATTTCCAGATCTACAAGTACCCACTTTAGTGACCTCACAGCAAAGTTTGATTCGTGAATTCTTAAAAGAACATGGTGACGTTATTGTTAAGCCACTGGATGGAATGGGTGGAATGGGGATCTTCCGCTTATATCAAGATGGGGTCAATATTGGTTCAACCATCGAAATTTTAACTGAAAATGGCACACAACCGATTATGGCACAACGTTATATCCCTGAAATTGTGGATGGTGATAAACGTATTTTGCTGATTAATGGTGAGCCTGTACCTTATTGCTTGGCTCGTATTCCTCAAAATGGTGAGGTGCGTGGGAATTTGGCAGCAGGTGGTTTGGGTGAAGCTCGTCCATTGACTGAAAATGACAAAGCCATCGCCGCCAAAGTTGGACCATTCTTAAAAGCCAAAGGCTTGGTTTTTGTCGGATTAGATGTGATTGGAAATTATGTCACTGAAATCAATGTCACCAGTCCAACCTGTATCCGTGAAATTGATGATCAATTTGGTACTTCAATTGCAGATGATTTGTTTAATGTACTAGAAGCTGGTCAGTCAGTTTAATTTAAGCTGGATACTGCATTTTAAATCTCAATTAAAAAATAGAGTCGTTCGTGGCTCTATTTTTTTGCTGTCGATTGGCTATAAAAATGATAAATCATCGAGAAATATAAAAAAATAACGTTTAATTCCACTTTTTTTAACGGATTAATGATAAAAGTAGTTTAAACTTTCAAATCAGTAGAAAAAAACAATGAAAGGCTTGGTGAAAAAAGTAAATAAACTTTTCCCCATAGCGGATTGTGATTACAATTGGTTGTTTAAGATATCCGTTAAATATTTATTTTTGCATTGAAGAATTAGACCGTGACCGAACCCCAGCAAAGCACACCGAAACACATCATGATGATGGCGGCAGGTACAGGTGGACATGTATTCCCTGCACTGGCAGTTGCAAAAGAATTGCAACAACAAGGCAGCCAAGTGTCTTGGTTGGCGACTCCGACAGGTATGGAAAATCGACTTTTAAAACAACATGATATTCCAATCTATCACATTGACATTCAAGGTGTACGTGGCAACGGTATTGTACGTAAATTAGCTGCACCCTTTAAAATTTTAAAAGCAACCTTGAGCGCAATGCGCTATATGAAACAGCTCAATGTCGATGCAGTGGCTGGTTTTGGCGGTTATGTTGCGGGTCCGGGTGGTTTGGCTGCACGTCTGTTGGGTATTCCTGTGATTATTCACGAACAAAATGCAGTGGCAGGCTTTACCAATACCCAGCTTTCAAGAATTGCTAAAAAAAGTCTGCGAAGCATTTCCAGATACTTTTCCGAAAAGTGAAAAAAATTGTGATGACAGGTAATCCTGTACGGTGCAGAAATTACCGCAATTTATAATCCTTCTTTTCGTTATAAAGAACGCGAAAATGCGGCTGAACCCTTACATATTTTAATTGTTGGCGGTTCTTTGGGTGCGCAAGCCCTGAATGAATGTGTACCTCAAGCCTTAAAACAATTTGATGTTCCATTAAAAGTATTTCATCAGTGTGGGCAAAATAAACAAGAGACCACACAGGCTTTATATGCGGATGCACCTGCAAATATACAGGTTGAGGTTCAGCAATTTATTGAAGATATGGCACTGGCCTATAGCAACGCAGATTTAATTATTTGTCGTGCAGGTGCACTTAACGGTCACTGAAGTGGCGACGGCTGGTGTGGCGGCTGTATTTGTGCCATTACCAAGTGCGGTGGATGATCACCAAACTGCCAATGCACGATTTTTGGAGAAAACAGGTGCTGCGAAAATCTGTCCGCAGCAGAGCATGACTCCAGATTCGTTAAAGGATTTACTAACACCGTTGATGAACCGCCAATTACTGATGGAAATGGCGGTAAAAGCTCGTCAACAAGCTCAACCAGATGCAACACAACGTGTGGTTGGTTTAATTCAAGATTTGTAAGTTAGAGTTGATTATGTCTCCAACAAGCCCTGCTGATAAAGCAAAAAACCTAATTAAAATTCCAGAGATGCGCCGTATTAAACATATCCATTTTGTGGGTATCGGTGGCGCTGGGATGTGTGGTATTGCAGAAGTATTGAAAAACCAAGGCTATAAGGTTTCTGGTTCTGACATTAAGGCATCAAAAACAACAGTTCAACTTGAAGAAAACGGCATTAAAGTTTTTATTGGACATACGGCAGACAATATCAAAGGTGCAAATGTACTGGTTGTTTCTACTGCAATTGACCCTGAAAATTTAGAAGTAAAAGCAGCAATTGAAAACCGTATACCCGTAGTGCGCCGTGCAGAAATGTTGGGTGAATTGATGCGTTATCGTCATGGTATCGCGGTTGCAGGAACCCATGGTAAAACCACCACAACCAGTTTAGTGACCTGCATGTTGGCAGAAGAAAACATGGATCCAACTTATGTGATCGGTGGTCTGTTAAACCGTACCGGTGTTAATGCTGCGTTGGGTGCTAGTCGTTTCATTGTCGCAGAAGCAGACGAATCAGATGCATCATTTTTACATCTAGAACCTATGGCGGCCATTGTTACCAATATTGATGCAGATCATATGGATACCTATGGCGGTAGTTTTGATGTACTTAAAGACACCTTTATCAAATTCTTACAGAAAATGCCGTTCTATGGCTTGGCTGTAGTGTGTGGTGATGATGCCAATATTCGTGAAATCATGCCACGTATTGGTCGTCCAGTATTGACCTATGGTTTTAATGAAGACAATGACATTCGAGCAATTGATGTTGAACAAGTCGGTATGCAGTCAAGCTTTACCGTATTACGTAAAGGTCGTGAGCCATTACGTTTAACCATTAATCTTCCGGGTTTGCATAATATTCTAAATGCACTGGCTGCGATTGGTATTGCAACGGATGAAGGTGTATCTGATGCTGCGATTGCACGTGCCTTAGAAAGCTTTAGTGGTGTAGGTCGTCGTTTCCAAGTTCAAGGTGAGTTTGAATTGGATGAAGGTACAGTAAAACTTGTAGATGATTATGGGCATCACCCGAAAGAAGTTGAAGCGACCATTAAAGCTGCACGTGCCAGCCATCCAGATCGTCGTTTGGTGATGATGTTCCAGCCACATCGTTATAGTCGTACTCGTGACTGTTTTGATGATTTTGTAGATGTGTTGTCACAAGTCGATCAATTGTTGTTGTTAGAAGTATATCCTGCAGGTGAGAAACCGATTGTTGGTGCAGATAGTCGTTCATTAGCTCGGAGTATTCGCCTGCGTGGTGAAGTTGAGCCGATCTTGATTGACCCAGTGGAAGGCAATTTGCAGAACGCGATACAAAAAGTGTTACAAGCGAATGACTTGTTATTAACACAAGGTGCGGGTAACGTGGGAGCAATTTCTGTAGAATTGGCTCAAAACCAACTGTATTTAAAATAATTGATTTGGCTTTGTTTAAATTTGGATTTGAATAAAGCCTAGAAATTAAATTGACTAACTTATAAGTTTAAGGATTTAAACGTGTCAAATGCTTCTAAATTCGGCAAAGTAGCGGTATTGCTTGGTGGGAAATCTGCTGAGCGTGAGGTGTCATTAGATAGTGGTAAAGCTGTTTTAGAAGCATTATTACGTTCGGGGGTGAATGCTGAAGGCTTCGATCCACAAGAGCGTAGTGTGACGGAACTCGTGGGCTATGATCGCGCATTTATTGTATTGCATGGTCGTGGTGGTGAAGATGGTCAAATCCAAGGCGCGTTAGAATGGATGAATGTACCGTATACAGGTACAGGTGTTCAGGGTTCAGCGATTGGTATGGACAAAGTTAAAACCAAACAAATCTGGCAAGGTTCAGATTTACCGACAGCACCGTATCGTATTATTTCCAAAGATTCTGATTTAACTGAAGTGATTGAAAGCCTTGGCTTACCATTCATCATTAAGCCTGTACATGAAGGTTCTAGTGTTGGTATGAGCAAGGTTGAAAAAGCTGAAGACCTTGCTGCTGCAATTGAAAAAGCCACAGTACATGATGCTGTGGTGATGGCTGAAAAATGGATCACGGGGCGTGAATATACCATTTCTTTCCTCAATGGTTTGCCATTACCCGTGATTCGTTTGCAACCGCCTGCTGATGTTGCATTCTATGACTATGAAGCAAAATATAACCGTAATGACGTGGAATATGGTATTCCATGTGGTTTAAGCGAGTCACAAGAAAAGAACTTACAAGAATTGTGTTTACGTGCTTTCCAAGCCGTCGGTGCCAGTGGTTGGGGACGGATTGATGCGATGTTAGATGAACAAGGTCATTTCTGGTTGTTAGAAGTGAATACAGTACCTGGCATGACCAGTCACTCGCTTGTTCCTAAAGCTGCAAAAGCTGTAGGTTATAGCTTTGATGAATTGTGTGTTGCGATTTTAGCGCAAACGCTCACGGAACAAGCACACTAAGTTTATGGCTCAACTTCCTGCTTCGATGCGTCGCAAACGTGCGGCTATTACATCAATACACGATAAGCCGCCAACACGTCAGGAAAAGCTTCTCAACGTGGGAAGCTGGTTGCTTATGGTCATTGCTATTGCTGTGCTATTTGCAGGAATCTATGGTCTGTATAAAGTGATTACCGATGCTCGGGTGGCCACACTTCAAGTGGTAGGTACTACCTCATCGGTAGAATCACAAGCGATTACACAACATTTGGCACCTGTTGTTAAAAATAATTATTTCACCTCGGATTTAGAACAGATTCGAGATAAAGCACTAGAAGTATCATGGGTGGATCGTGTTGTGGTTTCACGGGCATGGCCAAATGGTATTCGCGTGCGGATTATGCCACGTCATGCAATCGCTCGTTGGGGAACCGGGCGATTACTGAGTGATGCTGGAGATGTCTATACAGAAGCGGTGGCGAAGAATTATTCAAACCTGCCATTGCTTCATGGGCCGCTCAGCCAATCCAAAGTGATGATGCGTCGCTATAATGAAATTAATCAATTATTTCACCCAGTCAACTTACGTTTAAAAGAGCTTTATCTCACTGAACGTATGACTTGGTTTATGCAGTTTGATTCGGGACTACGGGTGATCGTAGATCAAGATCAAACCATGAGTAAGCTACAACGTTTAAGTCACTTGGCACAAACTGATTTGAAACCTACTTGGTCGAATATTTCCGCCATTGATTTGCGCTACCGAAATGGTTTGGCAATTCAATGGAGAAATTCTATTTCACCAAAAATTGTGAATGGTCAATTTGTTGTAACCAGTAATGACATAAGCGTTGCAGGTGGGATGGTTGCACAGCCATAATACGTGGCTTGAAAAAGAGGCATATAGCCAAACATAAACAATGAAGATAATGGTAGCAAAGTGATGAATGAAGCTGTTCCCTCAGTTGTTGCAATTGACATTGGGACACATAAAGTTTCAGTACTGATTGGTAAAGTACATGCCCCTGATAATATTCAGGTTATTGGCATGGCAAGCGCACGCAATAAAGGAATGAATAAAGGCAAAATTGTGAGCCTTGATAAAGTCACAAATGCAATTAAACAAGCCGTTCAAGAAGCTGAAGATATGGCTGAGTGTCGTATTCATTCAGCTTGGGTTTCTATTCCAAGCACCGAATTACAAAGCCATTATGCGATTGGTCGTACGCCGATTTCAAATTCAGAACATACCATTACGACAACTGAAGTGGTGCGTGCATTAGAGCTTGCTAAAGCCAGTCATATGACAGCCGATCATTACTTAGCAAGTGCAGTGCCTTTAGGTTTTGAGCTGGATGATTCAAGTGAGTGGGTACAGAACCCAATCAATTTATCTGCCAATAGTATGACAGCCCATTATCAATTGATGATGATGCCAATCAGTACTATGCAGAACTTGGATCGTGCAATGAAAGGCGCCAATATTTCAGTTGAAAAAATGGTGGTATCTTGTTTAGCAACTGCAGAAGGCAGTTTGCTGAAAGATGAAAAGGAATATGGCGTTTGTTTGCTCGATATTGGTGCTGGAACGACCAATATTGCAGTCTATATTGAAGGGCATTTGGCATTAGCCCATACCATTCAATGTGGTGGTGAAAATGTCACACGTGATATTGCAACAGTGTTGCAAACCACAACCGAAGAAGCTGAACGGATTAAGCTACTGCATGGTTGTGTTGATATTCACCAAGTTAAACCGGATCATATGATTCAGTTTGAGGCAATTGATGGCCCACAAACCATTAGTCGTATTGAGTTGACTGAAATTATTATCGCACGTTATGAAGATATCTTGGGTAAAGTACGATACGAATTAGAACAACGTAGTGCACTACAAAGTTTGTATCATGGTGTCGTACTGACAGGTGATGTTTGCCAGATTGAAGGCATGGTGACATTGGCTCGTCGTATGTTGGGTATCTCTGCACACTTAGGCAATCCACCGTTACAAGTGGTGACCGATGATCAGAATTTACCATCTTTACGTCGTTCAATGTATGCTACAGCAGCAGGGTTACTTTTGTTTAGTCAAAGTGACATGCAAGAGGCGATTGAAGAACCTGAAGTTCAAGGTGGAAGACCATTCTTTGATCGGATTGTGAATGGTTGGAATGCCTTAAATAACAAATTAAAAGGTATTTTTTAGGTGTGGTTTTTTGGGGAATATTGTTAGGAAGTTGTAAGTGTTCTGTCCAATACTTGACAAGCTCTGCAATGAACAGCATCCTAAAAACAATTTTTATTATTGAAGATCAAGGCAGTATACGGGCTTAAGTGACTGCCAAATTATATTAGGAAATCTAAAGGTCATGGCCTCATTTGAATTTTTAGACGATGGACAAACCGATAACAACGGTCAAGCCCGTTTTACTGTGTTTGGTGTTGGTGGCGGCGGTGGTAATGCTGTACAACACATGGTGCAATCTGACATTAAAGGTGTGAAATTTGTTTGTGCAAATACAGACAAGCAAGCCCTTGATCGCATGAATGCCCCTTTTAAAATGCAACTTGGTGAGCAAAGCACACGCGGTTTGGGTGCTGGTGCTAATCCAGATGTAGGTCAAATTGCTGCTGAAGAAAGCCGTGAGCAAATCCGTCAACACCTTGAAGGTGCGGATATGGTATTTGTGACCGCTGGAATGGGCGGTGGTACAGGTACAGGTGCTGCACCCGTTGTTGCTGAGATTGCTCAAGAAATGGGTATTCTTACCGTGGGTGTGGTGACAACGCCATTTAACTTTGAAGGTCGTCGTCGTCAACGTTCGGCTGAAAAAGGGATTGAAGCATTAGAACAACATGTTGATTCTTTAATTATTATACCAAACCAACGTTTACTCAGCGTTTATGGTGACATCTCTATGCAAGATGCTTACCGTAAAGCAGATGACGTGTTGCTGAATGCGGTACGTAGTATTTTTGATCTGGTTGTTCGTCCTGGTCATATTAACCTTGACTTTGCTGACTTGAAAACTGCGATGAGTACACGTGGTTATGCGATGATGGGTGAAGGTAAGAGTAGTGGTCCAGACCGTGCTGAAGAAGCTGCACGTTTGGCGATCCGTAGTCCGTTATTGGATAATGTAAATATCATGAATGCCAAAGGGGTGTTGATTAACATCACTGGCGGTGCTGATGTGACTTTACGTGAAACTGAAGTGATTACAGATGTTGTGAACCAGATTGTTGACCTTGAAGAAGGTGAAGTGTTCTTTGGTACTGTATTTGATCCAGACGCACGTGATGAAATCCGTGTCACTGTGATTGCTACAGGTTTAACACGTAATGCCAGTGATGCAACTGAAGCAAAACGCAGAACCCATATCAGCAATGTTGCGCAATCATATAGCCAGCAAGCTAGCCACAACACTGTGGTTGATGAAGATGACGTTCCAGCGATCAATAAACGTCAAGAAGATGGTGCACCTGTTGCAGCACCAAGTTCAAGCGGTCGTTCTACGCCAATGAGTATTCAAGATTATTTGAAAAATCAACAGCGTAAATGATTGATAATTATTAAAAATAATTAATATCAACGGAAAAGGTAGTGAGATTCATTACCTTTTTTGTTTTTTATCAATGGCTAAATGTGCTAACGTATAGCGGATTTGAGAATGAAGACCGAATTAGCATGTTGAAACAACGTACCCTGAAGCGAGTCGTTAAAGCGAGTGGCATCGGACTACATAGCGGACAAAAAGTCATGATTAACTTTTTACCGCATGTGGCGGACGGGGGTATTGTATTTCGCCGTATCGATTTAAATCCACCTGTCGATCTGCCAGCAGATGCTATGCTGATTCAAGAAGCATTCATGTGTTCCAATTTGGTCAGTCATGAAACCAAGGTTGGAACCATTGAACATGTCACCAGTGCAATCGCTGGCTTGGGTATAGATAACCTGATTATAGAAGTGTCTGCTTCTGAAATACCAATTATGGATGGTAGTGCAGGTCCATTTATATATTTACTCATGCAGGGCGAATTAGTAGAACAAGACGCACCGAAAAAATTTATTCGAATTCTCAAACCTGTTGAAGCACTCATAGAAGATAAGCGCGCAATTTTTACCCCTCACGATGGTTTTCAAATCAATTTTACTATCGACTTTGATCATCCTGCTTTTGCAAAAGAATACCAATCGGCGACCATTGATTTTTCAACAGAAACATTTGTCTATGAAGTCAGCGGTGCACGTACTTTTGGTTTTATGAAAGATCTCGATTATTTAAAAGCCAATAATTTAGCATTGGGTGCGAGCTTAGATAATGCTGTTGGTTTAGATGATACTGGCGTGGTCAATGAAGAAGGTCTACGTTTTGCAGATGAGTTTGTTCGACATAAAATTTTGGATGCAGTCGGTGATTTATACCTACTTGGGCATCAAATTATTGCCAAATTCGATGGCTATAAATCGGGTCATGCACTGAATAATCAACTTTTACGCAATGTTAAAAGCGATCCAAGCAGCTATGAAATTGTAACATTTGATGACGAGAAGCTGTGCCCAATTCATTTTGTCAACGTGACATAAGTCTTTGTCTTTTAGGCATTGTGTTATAATGTAACAATAAAAAGTGTGATATCTGTCATATTTTAACCAGTTTTAATCTTAATTTAATCTAATTAGGTTACTTTTTATTGCTTGCCAAACGTAGTAAAGCTTGGCTAAGCTTAGGGTCGCTCACAAAACTAGCGGCATTTTGTAACATTTCAGATGTTGCAGGTTGTATGCTTCTTACAGTTTTATGGAGTTGTGGGGGTGTTTCAGTATTGCTGTTTTGAATACGTAAACGAACTTGCAGTTTTTGTAAATCACGAAGTTCGTTGATTTGTGACAATTGAGAAATATACTGTTTTTGAAGATAACCGAGTTGACTAATCATGGCTTGATTTTCACCGGTGATGGTCAAAATACCGTATTGATAACAGACAACTCGCCAATTCTCAGGTTGAGGAAGTAGCGGTTGAATTAATTTAGTAAGTTTTTGCCATTCGGCAACTTGCTTTGTAAGAAACGATAAGTTTCCTGTTTTTAAGTGTTGTCTTGTTGGTTGAAAGACGTTTTTTGGTTCAGACATACATGGTTCCTACATATTTATGTCTTATCTTAAGCGCTCATTTCGATAGATATCAAGGATGAGATCACTCAAGAAACTTGACTAAGAACAGTTAAAGAGGTTTTTATGCACACGCGACGTATTTTATTGGCTTTACTTTAGCAGCTTCCGCTGCAACCGCTGCATTTGCAGACTTGGTTCAATCACCAGATCGTTTAGAACAATTATCCAAGACTTTATCTCAAGGCTCTTATAATCCAGATGATTTAGATCTTCCTGCTTCAGCAAAGATGAATATTACTTTACGTAGCCAAGATGCACCAATCGAGTTAAACAATGCAAGTATCGCTAAAAAATACGGTTCTAGCGCAAACTCTGCTTCTCGTTACACTGCAAACTCTCCATATTCTTGGTTAGTCACTCATCCGCTTCCAGATATGAAGCGCGTAAGCTCTGATTTTGGTGGTCGTACAATGGGTGGTCGTGCCGAACATCATTCTGGTTTAGACCTTTCAGCACCAAGTGGTACACCAATTTATGCAACAGGTCCTGGTATTGTGACCAAGTCTGGTTGGGGCACTGGTTATGGTCAATATGTAGAAATTAACCATGGTAATGGCTATATCACACGTTATGCGCATGCTTCACGTCTAATTGCCCGTGTAGGTGATCAGGTGAAGGCTGGTGAACATATTGCCAACGTGGGTTGTACAGGTCGTTGCACAGGTCCACATTTGCATTACGAAGTAGTGAAAGATGGTCAACGTAAAAATCCATCTTCTTACTTAGCCATGTTGCCATAACACTAAACATTTGATTGTTGAGCTTATGACTGATGCTCTGTATGCATGGTTGAATTCGTAGTCGCGATGAATTAAATACTGTATTCAGACTATCATCAAATAAAAAATTATTTTGTATAAAAAACCGCCTTTATTGGCGGTTTTTTGTTATTTTAAGTGTTAATTAGTCAACAACTATTTAGTTGCTAAATAATCCTCACAATCTGCATTTGGCTGTAACGATAACTTAACAGGCCCAAAACATGATACATATAATATATAGAAAACTATTCAAGGAGTAAGTGGGAAATGGCGTATTATGGTGATAGCGACGCTCAGGAAACACAAGAATGGCAAGATGCCTTTGATTCAGTGCTCCAGCATATGGGTACGGATCGTGCTGCGTTTTTATTAGAAAAATTATATCAACAAGCAATTTCGAAGCATGTACCTATTCAGCGTCTAAATACCCCTTATTTAAATACCATTCCAGTTGAAGAATCTCCAGCGATGCCAGGCGACCAAGATATGGAGCGTCGTATTCGAGCATTAATTCGTTGGAATGCTTTGGCAATGGTTCTACGTGCCAATAAAACAGGTGATGACTTAGGTGGTCACTTGGCAAGTTTCGCGTCTTCAGCAACCCTATATGATGTCGGTTTTAACCATTTCTTCCGTGCCAATAGCGATAGCTTTGGTGGCGACATGATCTATTACCAAGGTCATTGTGCACCAGGTATTTACGCACGTTCATTTTTAGAAGGTCGTTTGACTGAAGATCAATTGAGTAATTTCCGTCGTGAAGTGGGTGGTCAGGGGCTTTCAAGTTATCCTCATCCATACTTAATGCCAGATTACTGGCAGTTCCCAACCGTTTCGATGGGCCTTGGTCCAATCATGTCAATTTATCAAGCGCATATTCAAAAGTACTTGATGAATCGTGGTTTGATCAAAGAAGAAAACCGTAAGGTTTGGGCGTATCTTGGCGATGGTGAAATGGATGAGCCAGAAAGCTTAGGTGCAATCTCGCTTGCGGGTCGCGAAAAATTAGACAACTTAATCTGGGTGGTTAACTGTAACTTACAGCGTCTAGATGGTCCTGTACGTGGTAACGGTAAAATCATTCAAGAGCTAGAGTCACTGTTCCGTGGTGCAGGCTGGCGTGTAATTAAAGTGGTTTGGGGTCGTCATTGGGATCCTTTACTGGACAAAGACACCTCAGGTGCTTTAAAAGCCCGTATGGATGAAACGCTAGATGGCGAATACCAACGTTACCAAGTAAAAGGGGCGCTTATACCCGTGAAAAATTCTTTGGTAAATACCCAGAAGCTGCAGAGTTGGTAAAAGGCTTAAGTGATGAAGATATTGATAATCTGAATCGCGGTGGTCATGACCCATACAAAGTGTATGCCGCGTATGCAGCAGCAATGACTAGCAATGGTCAACCGACTGTAATCTTGGCGAAAACAGTGAAAGGTTATGGTTTGTCTGACGAAATTGAAGCCGTCAACAAAACCCACCAAATCAAGAAAATGCAACACGATTCATTGAAATATGTACGTGACCGTTTCAATTTGCCATTCTCTGATGAGCAACTTGAAGAGCTTCCATTCTATCGTCCAGGTGAAAACTCACCTGAATTGAAATATATGAAAGCACGTCGTGAAGCTTTAGGTGGTTATTTACCTGCACGTCGTAAAGACAGTGAAGTATTGGCGATTCCTGAGATTTCAGTATTTGATGGTGTGCTTAAAGGCAGTGGTGGTAAAGAACAATCAACCACGATGGTTATGGTGCGTTTGATTGCTGCATTGTTAAAAGAAAAAGCCATTAAAGACCGTGTTGTACCTATCGTACCTGATGAAGCGCGTACCTTTGGTTTGGAAGGAATGTTCCGTCAGTTGGGTATCTATGCTGCGCATGGACAAAACTATACCCCAGAAGACCAAGAACAGCTCATGAACTATCGTGAAGCAAAAGATGGTCACATGTTGCAAGAAGGGATCAATGAAGCAGGTGCAATGAGCGCTTGGTCAGCATTGGGTACCAGTTATTCGACCAATAACTTACCAATGATTCCGATGTATATGTATTACTCAATGTTTGGTTTCCAACGTATTGGGGACATTGCATGGGCGGCGGGTGACTCTCAGGCACAAGGCTTCTTGTGTGGTGCAACAGCTGGTCGTACAACATTAAATGGTGAAGGTTTACAACACCAAGATGGTCATTCTCATATCTTGGCAGGTACGATTCCAAACTGTGTAGCTTATGATCCTTGCTTTGGTTATGAGTTAGCCGTGATTGTGCATGATGGTTTACAACGTATGTATGTGAATCAGGAACGTGTGTTCTATTACTTGACCCTCATGAATGAAAACTATGACCAACCTGCATTGCCTGAAGGTGCTGAAGAAGGCATCAAACGTGGTATGTACTTGTTCAATAAAGATGAAAAAGCCACAGTTCAGTTATTGGGTTCAGGCGTGATTCTGCGTGAAGTGATTAAAGCTGGGCAAATTTTACGTGATGAATACCAAATCCATTCCAATGTATGGAGTGTAACAAGCTTCAATGAATTGGCACGTGATGGTATGGCTGTTGAAGAATACAATCGCCTACATCCACTTGAAGATGGTAAAGAGTCTTGGGTTTCTCAGCAATTACGTGACACGGATGGTATTGTTGTTTCAGCAACAGATCATATGCGTGCCTATAGCGAACAGATCCGTGCTTACCTTCCAGATAGCCGTCCATATGTAACATTGGGTACAGATGGTTATGGTCGTTCGGATACACGCAGTAATTTGCGTAGTTACTTTGGTGTAGATGCGGCACACATTGTGGTTGCAACATTGAAAAAACTTGCAGATGAAGGTGAAGTTGATCCACGTTTAGTGAAAGATGCAATCTCTTCATTTGAACTTGATGTTGATCGTCCAGTTGCATGGTTACCGCAAGCGCACCCATCTGTACAAGAAGTTGCTGCTTATACTGAAGTGACAGAGGAGAAATAATGATGCAAGTTAAAACTCCTGATATTGGCGTTGATAAGGCCACTGTTGCAGAAATCTTGGTGAAAGTAGGAGATACCATCGCTGTTGATGACAGTATCGTTCTACTTGAGTCAGACAAAGCCTCTGTTGAAGTGCCAAGCACTTCAGCTGGTGTGGTTAAAAGTATTGCTGTTACGGAAGGTGATGAGGTTGCAGAAGGTGCTGTGTTGATCGAAGTTGAATCTGCGGATGCAACAGAGACAGAAGCTTCAGTACAGCCTGCTCAAGAAGCTGCAAAAACTGAACCTGCTGTAGAAACTAAAGCTGAACCTGTGGCCCCTGCTGCACCTTCAGCATCCGCGCCAGCTTCATCTCAAACAGTTGAAGTTCAAGTGCCAGATATTGGTGTTGAAAAAGCTTTGGTCGGTGAAGTTCTGTTAAAGTGGGCGACGAAATTGCGGTAGATGACAGCATCGTCGTAGTGGAATCGGATAAAGCAACGGTTGAAGTTCCAAGTACAGTTGCTGGCACGGTTGAAAGTGTTGTGGTCAAAGAGGGCGATAATGTTAAAGAAGGTGTGGTACTGATTACAGTGAAAACTGTAGGCGCTGCAACGACTTCATCGGCAGCACCTGCTGAAGCACCTCAACAAGCATCAGCAACACCGACTCAAGCTGCTGCACCAGAAGCATCAGCGTCAGCCCAATCGGGTAAAGTTGAAGTTGCTGTTCCTGATCTTGGTGTAGATAAAGCAACAATTTCTGAAATCTTGGTGAGCGTAGGCGATCAAGTTGAAAAAGACCAAAGCCTTTGCGTCGCTGAGTCGGATAAAGCCTCTGTAGAAGTACCAAGTACGGTTGCAGGTACGGTGACGGCGATCCATGTGGAATTGAATCAGTCTGTAAGTCAGGGCACTGCTTTGGTGACGATTGAAGCACAAGGTCAGACTGCATCAGCACCGCAAGAAAAACCAGCCGCTCAAGCATCACAAGCTGCATCAGCACCAGCCGCGAAAACGACAGCATCCGCGCCAAAAGCTGAAGTGGCCGTTGCTCAAGCGGGTACTGAAAAAGTTATCTAAAGCACAACAAGCTGAAAATGCCAAAGTTTATGCTGGTCCAGCCGTGCGTAAGCTTGCGCGTGAACTGGGTGTGGTTTTATCACAAGTCGAGGCCTCTGGTCCTCATGCTCGTGTGATGAAAGATGATGTTTTTGCTTTTGTTAAAGCCAAATTGACTGCACCACAAGCAGTAGCTCAAACCGCCGCTGCTCCAGCCGCTTCAGGATTGCCTGCATTACCAGATTTCAGTGCATTTGGTGGTAGTGAAATTGCACCAATGACGCGTTTACAGCAAGTGTCTGTACCGCAATTGTCATTAAATAATTTCATTCCACAAGTTACACAATTTGATTTAGCAGATATTACTGAACTAGAAGCTTGGCGCGGTGAGTTAAAAGGGAAATTTAAGCAAGATGGTATTAGCTTAACGATCCTTGCCTTTATTGCAAAAGCGGTGGCGTTCTTACTTAAAGAAGAGCCTTATTTTGCAGGTCACTTGGCAGATGATCAAAAGTCTGTGCTGTTGCGTAAAAGAAATTCATATGGGAATCGCTGTGGCGACACCAGATGGTTTAACTGTTCCCGTATTGCGTAATCCTGATCAAAAATCGATTAAGCAAATTGCCATTGAATTGGGTGAGTTAAGTAAAAAAGCACGTGATAAGAAACTTTCTCCGAAAGACTTACAAGGTGCAAACTTTACCATTACCAGCCTAGGTTCAATTGGTGGTACTGCATTTACGCCATTGGTGAACTGGCCACAAGTTGCGATCTTGGGTATCTCACCTGCAACGATGCAACCGGTATGGAACGGCTCAGGCTTTGATCCAAAACTGATGTTGCCATTGTCATTGTCTTATGACCATCGTGTGATTAATGGTGCGGATGCTGCGCGATTTACCAATAAATTGACCAAGTTGTTATCAGATATTCGTAACATCTTGCTTTAAGTTTTAAATCATAGAAGACCTCGCTTTAGGCGAGGTTTTTTATATGCATCTGATTTTGTTTTATCAATAATTTTCAAACCTGCATTAAAGTCATCATTCAATTCATTTTTTGTACTTTTGAATCATAGATGGTTGTTCTATCGTGTGGCGACAAGGATGTCGCCGTTGGGCGGGGTACAGGACGTACCCCTCGCCCATGAGCAAAACAAAGCACTGCTTTGTTTGCAGTGCAAGGTTTGGCATCGCCTACGCAAAGGTATTTAAACTTTGAATATAAGCCGTGGCATCGCCTACGCAAAGGTATTTAAACTTTGAATATAAGCCGTGGCATTGCAAGTTTTTTTATAATCAAATAATTTATTTTTCTATATAATTGATTTAATAAAAAATTATATTCATGCATCTGAGTTTTTGGACAGGTTGACTATATTGTTAAATCAACTTGCAGGGCTCATCATGGAAATTGCCTATAGCAAAATCGAGGGCTTATTTTTAGTGAAGAAACGAAATTGAATTTATTCTATGCGGGCATTAAAAATGCTTTGGCACGATATTTTTTGAAGTTTATCTGAGCTTTAAATTTTTTAATTTTTAAAAATTGAAAATGACTGATAAAGCGTTGTAGAATAGCTGTACTTCATTGGGGAGTAGCCGCTGTTTGTCATCTGCGAGATGATAAATGGGTGATGATCAACATAATTACTCAACAGAGTATGGTCATCATAGCAAAGAACCAATTTAGCTGAAGGTGTTTACTCAGCTATCTTTTGTTGGCAAGACCTTTGATTTATCACTCCGCGTTGAATAGGCGACTATTCATATTGGCTAGCAGGAGGGGTAAGTCATCGGTAAATATTGCTAGCCAGAGACTTTGAAATGTTAAATGCCTTCCTCATCTCTTTAGTGGTTGTCGCTTTATCCGAAATGGGCGATAAAACACAACTGCTCGCATTACTTCTTGCTGCACGTTTTCGTAAACCTATTCCTATTTTATTTGCAATTTTATTAGCAACTATTGTCAATCATGGTGTATCGGCTGTGCTTGGTCAGTGGATTACCACAGTCCTTAGCCCGACAGTGTTACTTTGGATTGTGTCACTTGGCTTTATTGGTATGGCTGGGTGGATGCTGATTCCAGATGAATTGGATGATGAATCTGAAAGTATTAATAAATGGCAAAAATATGGGGTCTTTGGTGCAACCTTTGTATTATTCTTCCTTGCAGAAATTGGGGATAAAACCCAAATCGCCACAGTGGCACTTGCTGCACGCTTTGACAGTATCGGTTGGGTAACCATAGGTACGACATTGGGGATTATGCTGGTCAATGCACCTGCTGTATTTATTGGGAATAAATTGGCAGATAAATTACCTATTGCGTTGATTCATAAAATTGGAGCTGCAATCTTTTTTATTATTGGTGTCGCAGCTTTAGTTCAGCATTACTTTTTTTAAGCGCAATTCTCCAAGCTTATTTAACATCAATAAAGTCATCTCTTTTAAAGCTGAAAACCCAACTTAATGTTGGGTTTTTTATTATTCTGAGAATGATGACACAAATAATCTTTAAACTTAGGTTGTAGATTTATTGTAACTTTGAAGAAAACCTTATATGTTGTATGGGATAACTAAAGATTTATTTTAAAAAAGGTTTTGGGGTTTCTGGTATGGCTTTAGATCGCACCACGTCGCAAGTTTTGTTTGATAATGGCACTCATAAATGTATAAGTTTTACCAGTTTGGTGAAAGGTGAAGGTGTACAAGCCAATCAGTTTCTTATTTTAAATAATGAACGTGCAGCAGTATTAGATCCAGGCGGTGATTTGACCTATGTCCCCCTGACCATGGAGCTCAATAAATACACCCGATTACAAAATCTAGACTATGTCATGGCATCTCACCAAGACCCTGACATTATTACCTCAATGCCACGCTGGTTGGTCTATACCGATGCCAAAGTGGTCGCATCTAAATTATGGGCGCGCTTTTTACCTCATTTAAACTCAGCATTTATGAGTGACCGTATGAAAGGGGGCTGGTTAGAACGTCTGATCGAATTGCCTGACCAAGGTGGCTCTATTCCATTGGGAGAAACGCGCATTATCGTGGTTCCTGCGCATTTCTTACATTCCGTTGGAAATTTCCAGTTTTACGATCCAATTTCAAAAATTTTGTTCTCGGGTGATATGGGTGCATCGATTGTTGATGATGCCTCGAAACCAATTGAAGATTTTGCAATGCACATTCCAACCATGCATGGTTTTCATCAGCGCTATATGTGTACCAATCGGGTGATCCGTTTATGGGTGAAAATGGTGCGTCAAATGGATATTGAAATGATTGTGCCGCAACATGGTAAGCCGTTTATTGGTAAAGAGATGATTCATCAGTTTTTAGACTGGATCGAAAATTTACAATGTGGTGTCGATTTGATGGATGAGTCTGTGTTTACCTGCCCGCAATAAAAAATTCAAAAAAGATATTGAGTTTGAGTGCGACTTTTTTTAGGATTTTCTTGCCAAAATTTTAAATTGATAACGAGAATCTTAAAAAAATGTTGTCACAAATCTCAGCACAGGATGCGTGCTTAAGTTGCGGGGCGTGTTGCGCCTTTTTCCGAGTCTCATTTTATTGGGCTGAAGGAGAGGCCATGCCGCCAGATTATGTCGAACCTTTGACAGCCGTGTATTCTTGTATGCAGGGCACCAATCAAAAGCAACCGCGTTGTGTGGCATTAAAGGGTGAGATTGGACAGCAAGTCAGCTGTAGTATGTATGAGCAACGGAGTTCTTCATGCAAACAGGTACATGCTGGGGATTCACAATGTGCAAAAGCAAGACAAGGCTATGGTTTAATTCCCCTGATCGAAATAGAAGTCGCTACACCCAGCAATGATGAAGACTTTGATCAGGTGTGTTAACGCTAAAGTGGGAAAATTTAGGATATCAGGCAGAGACTGTAAGTCGACAGTTTACTGTGGTGTTAAATCCACGATAATTTTATATTCAAAGCCCATTTTTATTTCAATAAGATACTGAAAAATAAAGTGTGATCGAGAATAAGATAAATCCGCACAATAAAAAATGAAAATTGAACGGAAATTTGTATATAATAGCTCACGGAAATTACCAGCGAGACTGTTATGTTGACCATCGTTCAAGAAGCGCTAACCTTCGATGATGTCTTATTACTCCCTGCCTATTCTACTATCCTCCCAAAAGATGTCTCTCTAAAGACACGCCTCACACGCGGCATTCAACTGAACATCCCTATGGTTTCAGCAGCAATGGATACTGTGACTGAGTCACGTATGGCGATTGCAATGGCGCAAAACGGTGGTATTGGTATTTTACATAAAAACATGGATATTTCTGCACAAGCTGCAGAAGTTCGCCGTGTAAAAAAATTCGAAGCGGGAATGGTGAAAGATCCAATTACCGTGACACCTGAAACCACGATTCGTGATTTGATGGCAATTACACAAGCCAACAACATCAGTGGTGTACCTGTCGTTAAAGATGGCAAAGTGGTTGGGATTGTAACTGGCCGAGATACTCGTTTTGTAACGAACTTGGAACAACCAGTAAGCAATATCATGACAGGGCAAGATCGTCTTGTGACTGTTCGTGAAAATGAATCGAAAGAAAATATTCAAGCATTATTGCAAAAACACCGTATTGAAAAAGTATTGGTGGTTGATGAAAGCAATGCATTAAAAGGCTTAATTACAGTTACAGATTTCCGTAAAGCGGAATCTTATCCAAATAGCTGTAAAGATGAATTAGGTCGTTTACGTGTTGGTGCTGCAGTGGGTACTGGCGCAGAAACCCCAAGTCGTGTTGAAGCTTTGGTTGAAGCCGGCGTTGATGCGATTGTAGTGGATACGGCGCATGGTCATTCTGCGGGTGTGATCGAGCGTGTACGTTGGGTGAAAGCAAACTTCCCTCAAGTCCAAGTGATTGGCGGTAATATCGCAACGGGTGATGCTGCTTTGGCATTACTTGATGCGGGTGCAGATGCAGTGAAAGTAGGTATTGGTCCTGGTTCAATCTGTACGACACGTATCGTTGCAGGTATTGGTATGCCACAAATCTCTGCAATTGACAGTGTTGCCAATGCATTGAAAGACCAAATTCCATTGATTGCTGATGGTGGTATCCGTTTCTCTGGGGATATGGCCAAAGCAATTGGTGCTGGTGCAAGCACGATTATGGTGGGTTCACTTATGGCGGGTACTGAAGAAGCGCCTGGTGAAGTTGAATTCTTCCAAGGCCGTTATTACAAAGCATACCGTGGTATGGGTTCTTTGGGTGCAATGGCTGGTGCAACGGGTTCTGCCGATCGTTATTTCCAAGACTCGAAAGCAGGCGCTGAAAAATTAGTCCCAGAAGGGATAGAAGGCCGCGTACCGTACAAAGGTCCAATGGGCAATATCGTACATCAAATGATGGGTGGTTTACGTTCATCTATGGGCTATACCGGTTCTGCAACCATTGAAGATTTACGTCAAAATGCAAAATTTGTGAAAATTACCGCTGCAGGTATGCAAGAGTCACATGTGCATGATGTAACGATTACCAAAGAAGCACCGAACTATCGTGTAGGTTAATCTTTTGTAATATTTTGATTGGAAAAAAGCCGTCAGTTTATGACGGCTTTTTTATTTTGGTGTAAAGTAGTAAACCTTAAAAATTGATTGTTATACAACACATAATAAGTGGGTAAAAGATGAGTTATTTTGGAACAGACGGGATTCGTGGAAAATTTGGTGAACTCCCAATTACCCCAGAATTTGCACTTAAACTCGGATTTGCGGCAGGGAAAGTATTAAAGCAAATTAGCCCCAAATCAAAACCAATTGTGGTTTTAGGTAAAGATACCCGTTTATCGGGTTATATTCTTGAAGCAGCTTTACAGGCGGGTCTCAATGCTGCAGGTGTTTATGTACATTTGCTTGGACCGCTTGCCGACCCCTGCAATTGCCCATTTAACCCGTGCATTGCATGCCAACTTAGGGATCGTGATTTCTGCTTCACATAACCCTTATTTTGATAATGGGATTAAATTCTTCTCAGATGAAGGGAAGAAGCTCCCAGATACGATTCAAGATGCGATTAACCGAGAGCTTGAGAACGATATCATCATTGAAGACACCGCAAACTTAGGTAAGAGTGTGCGTGTTAAAGATGCCAATGGTCGTTATATCTGAGTTTTGTAAATCGACATTCCCGTATCATTTCAATTTACGCCATTTAAAAATTGTGGTGGATTGTGCCAATGGTGCAGCGTATAGCGTCGGCCCAGCAGTATTTCGTGAATTAGGCGCAAAAGTTATTGCGCTTTATAACGAACCAGATGGTTTAAATATCAATAAGGATTGTGGTTCTACGCATCCTGAAAATTTACAAAAAGCCGTGATTGAGCATCAAGCAGATTTAGGTATTGCTTTTGATGGCGATGCAGATCGTGTGGTTTTGGTCGACCGTTTTGGTAAATTGATTGATGGCGACCATATTCTGTATATTTTAGCAACCCAAGCATCCCAAAAACCGGCGGGTATCGTGGGTACAGTGATGAGTAACATGGCATTAGAGTTAGCACTTGAAAAAGCCAAAGTTCCTTTTGTACGTGCTAAAGTGGGTGATCGCTATGTATTGCAAAATTTAGAAGAAAACAACTGGGTGATTGGTGGCGAACCATCTGGTCATATTTTGACTTTAGACAAGAGCACAACAGGCGATGCAATCATTGCAGCCCTACAAGTGTTAACAGTATTGGTCGAACAGAATAAAGCTTTAGATGAATTGGTTGCAGATTTTAAAACTTTACCCAATGTTTTGGTCAATGTTCGCCTTGAACAAATGTTTGACCCATTCGCAGTGCCAGCATTGGTTGCCGAGTTTGATAAAGTAGAAGCAGCACTTAAAGGACGTGGGCGAATTTTAATTCGTAAGTCAGGGACGGAACCGATCATCCGTGTTATGGTAGAAGGCGATAATCTGCAAGAAGTAACTGATTTGGCAAATCATTTAGCAGATGCTGTTCGTCAAAATGCGGCTTAAAATATTGTATCGTCTGTAGAAGGTTTTGCTTCATGCGTGATGTAATTAAAGACTTAAGTGAGCTTCGTCTTACTTATCAAAAAGGTGAACTACATGAGGAGCAGGTGGATGCTCATCCTCATGCAGCAGTTTCTCAATTGGTTTAATTTGGCTTTAGAAGCAAAACTGCATGAACCCTATGCAATGTCGTTGGCAACCGCAAATGCACAAGGGCGTCCACATGTGCGTACTGTGTTATTGCGTGGTGCCACTGAGGCTGGTTATGATTTTTATACCAATTATGACAGTCAAAAAGGTCTTAGATTTAGCTGAAAATCCTTATGCAGAATTGCTATTCTATTGGCCTGAGTTAGAACGTCAGGTTCGTGTGGGTGGTCAAGTTCAGAAAATATCTGAACAAGAATCTACTGATTATTATCATAAACGTCCGCGTGATAGCCAAATTGCAGCACATATCAGCACCCCACAAAGTGGCGTGATTGAAAGTCGTGAACATTTACAACAGCGTTTTCAAGCGTTGTATGATCAAGTGGCTGAAAAGAATGAATTGGCTAAACCCGAATTTTGGGGAGGCTATCGTTTAGAGCCGACGTATTATGAATTCTGGCAAGGTCGCCCAAATCGCTTACATGATCGCCTCACTTATGAAAAAGTCGGTGGATCTTGGACAATACAACGTTTGATGCCATAAATGCAAAAATTACAAATTAAACAACGACCATTGATCACACGCCCTGAAAACTTTCAGGGCGTGTTACCCTTTATTGCTGAAATTTTGGCCCGTCGTGGTGTGCAATCTGAACAAGAATTAGATTTAAAGCTTAAATATTTACTTGCACCAGAAATGAAAGGTTTGGAGCAAGCCATTCAAATTATTGATCAAGCCTTAGATCAAAATAAAAAAATTGTGATTGTCGGTGATTATGATGCAGATGGTGCCACCAGTACCGCGCTGATGATGCTGGCTTTACGAGAAATGGGCGCCAATGTTGAATACCTCGTTCCAGATCGCTTTAAATATGGTTATGGCCTAACCCCTAAAATTGCCGATTTGGCTTTTGAAAAATATCAGCCTGATCTATTAATTACGGTCGATAATGGAATTTCCAGTCATGCAGGGGTAGCACAAGCGCAGTCATATGGAATGCAGGTGATTATCACCGATCACCATTTAACGACCAAGGAAACGCCTCAAGCTGAAGCGGTTGTTAACCCAAATCAGTTAGGTTGCGAATTTCCAAGTAAGGCTTTGGCTGGCGTCGGCGTGGCATTTTACCTATTGGCAAAGTTAAGTAGCCATCGGGCAAAACAGGGAAAATCGGCTGCAAAAATGCCGCAATATTTGGATTTGGTTGCTTTGGGCACTTATGCCGATGTTGCCAGCCTCGACCATAACAATCGTATCTTAGTGGATGCAGGGGTTAAACGGATTCAACAGAATCAATGTCGTGCAGGAATCAGTGCCTTATTGAGGACATTGCAGCGCGTGATCCTGCTGAGTTAAAAGCCTCTGATTTAGGTTTTGTGTTAGGGCCTCGCCTTAATGCCGCAGGGCGTATGGAAACCATGGACATTGGTATTGAATGTCTTTGGCAACCGATACGCAGACAGCTCACGCTTTGGCACGCCAGCTCAATGATTTAAACTTAGAAACGTCGTCAAGTTGAGTCGGAGATCAAACAAGAGGCTTTGGCAGCGCTGGAAAATCTACAGCTTGATCAAGATCATTTGCCCGCAGCGCTGGTCATGTTTGAAGAACATTGGCATCAAGGGGTGATTGGTATTGTGGCAGGGCGTTTAAAAGAGCAATTTCATCGCCCCAGTATTGTATTTGCGGCGGATAAAGATGGGATTCATATCAAAGGTTCCGCACGTTCGATTGATGGTATTCATATTCGAGACAGTATTGAAAAAGTTGCCGAGCAATATCCTGATTTGATTAGTCATTTTGGTGGGCATGCGGCGGCGGCGGGTTTGACCATTCAAAAGCAACATTTTGAAGAATTTAAACAACGGTTTACTGAGTTGGTTGCTCAATCAGATGATGCACTATTCCAAGCGGTGTTGTGGACGGATGGTGAATTACCTGCTCAGGCATTTCAACTGCAAACTGTAGATACTTTGGCGCAATTGGGACCGTGGGGGCAAAAGTTTCCTGCACCGGTATTTGAAGGGCGTTTTAAAGTCATCGATTATCGTTGGTTAAAAGAAGTGCATCTGAAATTGCGTTTAGCTTTGGAAAATGGCCAACCGATTGATGCGATTGCCTTTAATGTACGTGATAAATTCAATTTTGATCCCATGCAAGATATGGTACGTATTGTTTATGGAATTGGATAAAAATCAATTTAATGGCAATGTGAGTTTGCAGTTAAGAATGCTGCATTTAGAACAGTAAATTTAAGCGAAAGAAGTGCTTATATAGCGCTTTATCTATTTGATACCCACTATAATAGTTAATACATCTCTCATTTTAGAGCGCATATAGCCTTATCTTACATTCAAAATTTAAATACATTTGTGTAGTTAAGGCTTTCTCTGCCTGTAAAAGTAGTGCTTCTAACTAGATTTGCGGATAAACATCAAAGAAACTTATTTCCCCTTCTTTAAGTCATAGATTAATATGGGTCTTAACGCTTTTTTATGCCTAAAAGAATCTAGAAAAATGCAAATATGGATTGCAGTGCTCTTTATTCTGTTCAAATACAGCCTGCAAATGTAATTAAATGGAACGAAAATATATTAATTGGCTGTCTTATGAAAAAGGCTTACAGATTGCTGAACAAGAGAAGAAACCCATTTATTGGTGTTTTATGCTAACTGGTGTGGCGCTTCTAAGCGATATGGAAAAGTATTTTATGATGATGATGTGTTGTAAATCTCTTCGAAAAAATTCATCATGATTAAGGTCGATGTGAATGAGGATGAGGATTTAAGTTTAGAGTATGGTGTGCGCTATATTCCGATGACATTATTTTTGGATAGTAAATCAAATATTCAAACTGATATACGTAGTAGTACTTCAGAGCATCCGTTTAATTAAATGAAGAAAATCCTAATGAATTACTAAGGTTGATGAAAAAAGTACAATACAAGTTAAATGAAGTCTCGATCAAACCTAAAGTTATTTTAATGAATCATTAATTTCTGATTTATTTAATTAGTGATAAAAAAACCGCTTATACAAGAGCGGTTTTTTTAAGTTTACCAATAATTAGAAGCGGTAAGCAGCGCGAAGACCATAGATATTATCGTCATCTTCAAAATCAATAGAACCTTCTAAGCTGATTTGTTGAGTAAAGAATTTTTTTGCACGAATTGTAAAGCTGTCTTCATCAGTACCATCAGTGCGGCTACCTGAATAAGCCAATCCGACACTGAAAGTTTTATCTAGGTATAAATCTGTACCTACGCTGTAAGCATCGGTATCACCAAAGCTTGCACCACCTTCAAAATTCATGTCATAGCGACCCACTTGAGTGCACATATTTAGCACGGATAGTTGGATCTATATCATCATTAAAATCATTATCATAGCCTGCTAAACCCACTGCAATCAAAAGCCCTGGGATTGGCAAGTAACCTACTTCTGCAGAGTAAGTTGTTGTTATCTAAATCATCGACATGATCGGCCTTAGCTGTAGAGCGTCCAATAGCAGCACTTGCATAAAAATCGGTATTTGGAACGAAATATTCAATACCAACACCATAAGCTGTTATATCGTAGGCATCATAATCGATATAGCTAATCCCAGCATTTACGTTGCTTGCGCGATCTAGAAAGGCAGCTTCGTTTAATGGGTTATTTTTAACTTGAACAGGGTTAAAATAATATGTTCCATCAATAGCAAAACCAGTAGATGTATCCCCTTTATCTGGATCAACAATACCGAGTGAACCACCGATTTCAGCTTGGTATGCATGTGCAGACCCAAAAGAACTAGCAAGTAATGCAGCAAATAAAGTTTTCTTAAACATTGTGTGACCCTTTTGTTATAAAAATATTAATTTTTTGTTACAAATCGCATTGTATGTAAATTAATCTCTATGTCAAGGCTAAAGATCTGAAAATTAAAGTTTGCTGCGCCATGACATAAAAACAATGCTTAAAAAATGGATAACTGAGTCAAGCTTTAAGCAATCCATAACAACAATAAAAATAGCCAATAGATTCGGTTTAAAGGTTTTTAATCGGTCTTTTTTATGTCTTAATTTTTTAAGATAGATCTATTTAAAATTATTTAATTGATTTTGTTCTATCGTCTTGCCTTAAGACTTATTAAGATATATCTTAATAAGTGTAAATTAATCGATTTGAGAAGAATAAAGATGAAATCAGAGCGACATGATCATTCACAAAATGATTTTGAGCATCGTGAACAGCATACCGAACGGGGCTATGGTGGACGACGAGGTCGGTTGTTTGAATCGGGAAAGATGAAGCTTTTGGTTCTACATCTGATACAACAACAGCCAAAGCATGGTTATGAAATCATCAAAGCCATCAGTGATCTGGTCGGTGGAGGCTATACCCCAAGTTCAGGCACAATCTATCCAACCCTGACCTATCTTGAAGAAATTGGTTTTGTGCATGCTGAAAATACAGAAGGTGATCGTAAGCAATATCAGATTACTGATGCTGGAAAATTACATTTAAAAGAGCAGCATGCGCATATCCAACACTTATTAGAGCGTTTGAGAAACTCGACGCGAAATTCATGAAAACGACCAATATTTGGATATTCATCGTGCGATGGAAAACTTAAAAACATCATTACGCTTAAAGCTCAAGGGTAAAGATTTTGATGCTGAGCAAGTTAGACAAGTCGCTGAAAAAATTGATCAAGCCGCCGTAGAAATTGGGCGTTTATAACAGATGGGCAATAATAGGGCAATAGAAGGTTTAGGTGAGACATGAGTATTGAGGTACAACAAAAGCTGCGTGCATGCAAATTTAAAAGTGACCCAAGCAAGAGTGATTGTATTCAAAGCGCTGTTGGACCAAAAAACACAACTGAGCAGCAAAGCAGATTTATCAGCAGTTATATGTACAAAATAAGCAGATCAGCTTATCGACCATATATCGAGTGGTGAGCGATTTAGAGAAAGTCGGTCTGATTACGCAAAATCTGCATGGCAGAGATGAAGCCAAATATGCTTTGCCTTATTTATCCGAAGTGGAGTCACTCAATATCCAATGTGCCGACCTAACCCAGATCAATAAAGCATCATTGATCGCTTCACTGGAACAGGTTTTTCAAGCGTTTGATATTGATGTTTTGGATATTAAATTTAGTACGACCCTACATTAAACCCAGCCGAATATTTAACAAGTTAGAGAAATCTTATGAAACAACATCAATATTATGTAACTGTTCAACATCTTGCAGATGCACAAGGTCATCCGTCAACCTACAATGAAAATATCGAATTTAACGTGGGCAATCACGATGATATTTTCCAAATCGTAGAGCGCTTAAAAGCTGCTGAGTTTTTTGATGAAGAAACCACTAAAGCGTTTGCGGTAGGATTAAAACTCTTTTTTAGAGGTGATGATTACCCACCGTGATCATGTGCTATTTCAAGACTTTGAACCGGCAGTTAAACAATTTATGAAAAACTTAAAGCAGAACGTCAAGAAAAATGCCTGATTTAAAACCAGAGATCAAGATCGAAAATAGACCCGATCAACATAAGCCTGCCATGATTTTTGCTGGAATTCCGAAATTACCAGCAAAATATGCAGGGTGGATTATGCCGTTCATACTCTCAGCTTTGATGAGTGCGACCATTTCCATGATTAACTTATGGAAAAATGTGGGGTGGTTCGATGGATTTTTTGCAAAATGGTTTAGCGTCTGGCTATTTTCATGGATGATTGCCTTTCCCACAGTATTAATTTTTTTTACCTCTGGTTCGCCGTTTCACAGGCTTATTTGTAGATCTTACGCCACCACCTTCTGCTTAATTCGATCAAGACTTTGAACATGCTATAGGGTGATGACGGGCCTATAAACATTTCAAAGAGAATATTCAACTTGGTAAAGTATTGCTCCCAGATCTTGTAATCAGAAACTGCATAACAAAAACCAAACTATTATTGTCCTATTCATGGTATTCAGCGTATTAAGATAGCTATAGGTCGATGTATATAAAACCGATAAGCTAAATAAAATGAAATTGTAGATGTTGCAATAACGTCCTGAGCTGATGGACAAATTTAGGATAACAAAATGACCAATACCAACTATACCGAGATTTCTAACTCTGACGATTGTGAAAAATATGTGAATCAGTTTATTCAAGATTTTCCAATCCGTTCAGCAGAAATAGGCAAAGGCACCGTCATTAAACGTGCATTACCCAGTCGTCAAAAACGCATGATTGGCGCATGGTGCTTTTTAGATCACGCTGGTCCAGTCGTATTTCCTCAGGGAGATGGATTGGATGTTGGACCGCACCCACATATTGGATTACAAACCTTCACTTGGATGATCGAAGGGACGATGATGCATACAGACAGCATCGGCTCTAAACAATTGATTCGTCCTAAACAAGTGAATCTAATGACTGCTGGTTATGGAATTTCCCATACAGAAGTTGCTCCCGATACTGAAACGAGAATGCATGCTGCACAGCTTTGGATTGCATTGCCTGATGATAAGATCAATATGGCACCGCAGTTTGATCATTATCCAGAATTACCCATCGTAGAGCAGGACCATATTGAATTTACAGTTTTAGTCGGTGAATTCATGAATACCAAATCTCCTGTCAAAGTGCATACGGAATTAGTGGGGATCGATTTTTTTGCAAAAGAATCAACCAAGACACGTATTCCACTGAATCCTCATTTTGAATATGGATTTATGGCATTAGAAGGTGAAGCAACAGTAAATGGTCATGATTTAAATAGTGACAATATGGTGGTGATTGAACCTGGAATTTCACAGATTGAGGTTGAATTACCAAAAGGCTCGCGTTTACTGTTGATTGGTGGTGAACCTTTTGAGTCGCCTATTTTACTGTGGTGGAATCTTGTGGGCAGAACACAGGAAGAACTAAAAGCGGCTACAGAACAATGGGCGAATCAGGATGCACGTTTCGGAACGATCCCTGATTATGATGGTCCACGTTTAGAAGCACCAGCATTCCCAGACAAAATGCGAGACATCGAAGTGATGTGCTGCATTGCGCATTGTCGATCTTTAGACAGGGATTCAAACTAAATAATTTGCGTTAAAGGCGTGCTTGATCATCCTTTAGCGCAAGTGTTGCGTTTACAAAGTTTTTATTTAAACTGGCATTCACTAAAAATTTAAAGATTAAAGGAAAATAAAATGGCAATTATTGCAAATGCAAAGGTAAAAACCTATCCAGAACCATGGTCAGGTGAGGTGGTGAGTGGAAAACATCAACTGATTACCGATAAACCAGAATCATTCGGTGGGCAAGACAAGGGCTTAGCGCCTTATGATTTTATTTGTTCAGGTTTAATCTCATGTACCATGATTACTTTGCGTATGTATGCTCAACACAAAGGGCTTGATTTGGGTGAGTTTACAGTTGAAGCTGATTTTAATGCCAATAAAGAGGGGAAAGAATGGGTCGAGCGTCGCTTGTCTTTTGCCACTCCGTTGTCTGAAGAGTTGCATCAAAAAGTGTTAGACATTTGCCAAAAAAACCCCAGTGACCAAGACTTTATTGCGTAGTGTGGAAATCAATACCACGATTATTTAAAAAACGGCTATGTAAAAACCGCCATGTAAATATGGTCGTTGTCGCTGATCCGTAAAAAGATATTTTGTATAAAAACAAAATATCTTTTTTTCTGCCAGTAAGATTATTCAAAAATTATTTTATTTACAGGTGTTTGCATAAATTTTGTTATAGAACTTATCTTGATTCAAGGCTTTAAACTCTAAGTCGTCAAAGGAATAAAAAGCTGCTCCCGTTTCACCATCATGGCTCAAGGTAATGTCATCAAATTTTTTCACTAATTTACTGTTTGATGTTTTTCCTGCAAAGTAATCAGCGCCCCGAATGGCGATGGTTTTTCCTGTGCAATCTACAATAAGCTGTTTAATAACTGATTGATATGTTGCACCTTGCTCATCTTTAATAGGGTTGGCATATTTTTCATAGATGACAGCTTGCTTAAACGAATCACGAATTTTTTGATGTGCATTTACATCAATAAAGGACTCACCCTTATTCTCAAGAGATCCCAGTAACATAAGCTTGGGTTGATATGCATATAGATTTGAACAAATAAAGAAGAAAATTAACGGGATAAGTGACTTCATTTTTATTCTCAGAATAACCAATATTGAATCTAGAGTATAAACAAAGTTGATAAAAAAATGATTTAAATACAGTAATAGAATTGTTGAAAAGTTGAGATCAATTTATAGTCGAAGGATAAAAACTGAGGCAATACAATGATTACATTACATCACCTAGATCAATCTCGTTCACTCCGTATTATCTGGGCTTTAGAAGAGCTGGGGCTTGAGTATCAGATTAAGCACTATAAACGCTTGCCTACTTTTGCTGCACCCCTGAGTTAAAAGCAGTTCATCCGCTTGGAAAGTCACCTGTATTGACCGATGGTGACCTGACTATTGCAGAATCTGCTGTGATTTTAGATTATCTTCAAGCAACCTATGATACAAAAAATCAGTTTAAGCCTCAGAATCCTAAAGACTTAATGCAATATAACTACTGGATGCATTATGCCGAGGGTTCTTTAATGCCTTATTTGTTGATGACCTTGGTCATGACCAATATGCCAAAACATGTTCCTTTTTTAATTCGCCCCATCGCAAAGAAAATTTCAGAAGGTGTCCGTGGCGGCTTTAGCAATCCTCGTTTAAAAGAGCATGCAGCCTTTTTTGGAAGCTTATTTTAGTCAACATGACTATGCCGCAGGTGAGTTTTCTTTTGCCGACATTCAAATGAGTTTTCCCGTGATTGCCATGCAACAACGAACCAAAAATAAAACCCCTCGACTAGCTGCATATGCTGAACGAATTCAGCAGCGTCCTGCTTTTCAACGCGCTAAACTAAAGAGTGATGATTAAATTTTGTATATCAAGGTGATGGGTGAATGCATTTAATTTTTTTACCAGGCGCATCGGGAAGTACAGCGTTTTGGCAACCTGTTATGCAGCAGCTTTCAGCCGATCATCAAAAAACAGTGATGGCCTATCCAAGTTTTGCTGGGTATCCAGAGCATCCGCATATTGATAGTTTTGACGATTTACAGGGCTATATTCTCGACCAAATTCAACAGCCCTGTATTGTGATTGCTCAATCTATGGGAGGTGTTTTTGCAGTTCAAGCAGCATTACAAAAACCTGAATTGATCAAAGCTTTGGTTTTGGTTGCAAGCTCTGGTGGAATTGATTTAAGCCCTTTTCAGGTTGCCGATTGGCGAGGCGAATTATCAGCAAACATTTGCAGTGCCCAATTGGTTTGTCGATCATCAATCCCATTTAGATGATTTATTATACAAAATAGCGTGCCCAGTCCTGTTGCTTTGGGGAGATGCAGATCCCATTAGCCCTGTGGGCGTGGGTAAATATTTGCATGAAAAAATCCAACATTCCAGATTGCATATCATTGAACAAGGGGAACATGATTTGGCCAATGTACACGCCAATCAAGTGGCTAGATTAATTCACGATTTTATTTCTGATATAAAGTAAAAGATTTAAGCTGAAGTCGCACATGTCTTTTTCATTTATGTTTACCATAATGACAATTGTGCTTCATCTTGCTGATCGGTCAGTTGATACAAACCCACCCCGATTAAACGGAATTGGAAATGCTCAGGAATTTGCATTTCGCTTAATAATATTTGAATGACCTGAACCATTTCTTGTTGCGATTGAAGTGCGGTTTTAAAACTTTTACTGTGCTGTAAAACCTGAAAATTCTTGAGTTTTAACTCTAACGGTGACACCGCGAGCCTGCATGTGTTTTTTTTCTAAACTGAGCCAAACACGTTCAATTAAATTGTCCCAATAGATTGAGCACTGTTCAAGGCTGAGATCATCATCAAATGTGGTTTCTTTGGAAATTTGCTGACGTTGTCGTTCGGCTTGTACTGGGCGATCATCAATACCTTGGGCATATAAAAACAACTGTCTGCCATATTTGCCAAAATGATGGATCAGTATATTTTCTTCAATTTTTGCAAATCCCCCAAAGTCTTCTAAGTTTAAGCTTTTCAGTTTTTCCTGAGTGACTTTACCGACACCGGGAATTTTTTTTCAGGGGTAAATCATGGATAAAATGTTGAACTTGGGTCGGTTTAATGATGCAAATGCCATTGGGTTTATTCCAATCCGAGGCAATTTTGGCAAGAAATTTATTCGGTGCCACACCTGCCGAAGCCGTAAGCCCTGTTTGTTGAAAAAATATCGGCTCGAATTGTTCCGCCACTTCAGTGGCACTGGGAATATTTTGTAAATTCTCAGTGACATCTAAATAAGCTTCATCTAAAGGATAAAGGTTCGATAAGCGCAGTGTATTTCTGAAAGATTTCATGAATTTTTACAGAAACATCGCGATATTTTTCAAAATTCGGTTCAATCACATAGACTTGAGGGCAGAGCTTTTTTGCCTGTGACATCGACATGGCAGAGCGTAATCCAAACTGACGTGCTGGATAGGATGCAGCAGCAATCACAGCCCGAGGATGATGTGAGGAAATCACCACAGGCAAGTGCTTTAGTTCAGGGACGGTCGAGTAGCTCTACAGATGCATAGAATGCATCCATGTCAATATGGATGATTTTTCTCATGAATTACACAGTGTTGAAACGCTGTGTGATTATTCTAACCGATCTTGATTTGTTTCTATTGATGAATTTGAATTTTGTAAAGAATATGCGACAGCTTATGTCATGAATGATCTTGATTACGCTTAATTCAACTTATTTTTTCTGTAAAAACTGCTGCCATTGTTCTGCATCACCATAAAATACATTTAAATCGACATTTTCTCGATGCCTTGAATTTTGCCTTGGTTGCTCTGTTGCCAAAATGTCCATGCACGTTGGTCTTTTAAATCAGGCTTATCTTTATATTCACGAATCCAAATCGGTGTATCTTTAAATTCACCTGTGAGTACCATGTTGTTAAAGATTTTAGAGGTATAAAAAATCGGTTGTTTACCATAATGCTTTTGCAATTGATCATGCATATTTTTGATGTGTTTGATTAATTGTTCTTTGGTATAGGTGTTTATGCAACTGCTGTCATACTCCAAGTCCATCACAGGGGGCAAGGCATTGCTTTTATTTGGCACTGTTTTGATAAAATTTTGTGCTTGAATGTCACCATCGAGACATAAACGAAAGAAGTGATAAGCCCCCACACGTAGACCACGTTCACGTGCTTCTAACCAATATTGCTGAAATTTATCATCTTGATAATCGCCACCTTCAGTGGCTTTGAGATAGACAAACTGATAGTGCTGCGGAGAAATTTTTTTCCAATCAATATCACCTTGATGATGTGATACATCGAAACCTTTAATCGGATAGGCTTCAGCCAAGGCAGCATTATTATGAACAAAAAACAAAGTGCCGAGTATGACGCAGCAGAAAAGTGCGATCGCTAAAACTGAGCTATTGCGAGTGATTTTTTGCTGTTTGTGTTTTTTCGCAGCGTATTTTGACATGGTTTTTCTAAATATCCAGATGGATCAGTTGAACGTGCTTTGGTTCTAAAAAACGATGGCTGAATAAAAATTGAAACACTTAAATTTGCGCATCTTTGGGAATTTGAAAGAATATCAACGCCGTAATGATGTTAATCGCACCCTAAGCAAATCAGGGTATAGTGAAATGCTTGTGTAATATGCGCTTCACTAAAATAGCCTGTAAATGCATTGAGTAAAGTACCTGCCAAAGCAATCCCAATACTCATTGATAACATCATAATCATCGATAAAAAGCCATTCCCACTACTGGCGTCCTGTTGAGGGAGATCTTTAAGCGTAAGGGTATTCATGGTCACAAACTGTAATGAGTTGAGTACACCAAAAATAAAGAAATGCACCACACCTAACCATGTCGGGGTATCCGCTGTATGTAAGGCAAAACTGGCAATACATGCACCGATCAATAAGGTATTGACCAGAAGAAATGGACGATAACCGGTACGTTGTAAAATCGGGCGAATGATGGGTTTAGAAAATAATGAACCGAGTACAATTGGGGTCATCATTACCCCAGTCATAAAAGGTTCCATTTTAAATGGCAACTTGGAGCATCAGTGGCAAAATAAAGTGGAACCGGCATTTCCACCAAAGCGCGCAAAGAAATTACCGAGTACACCGATGGTATAGATTTTATTTTTAAACAGTCGACTACGAAACAATGCATTTTTATGGGTATGGGCATGATAGGGATAGACCAATGCTGAGATTATCCCAGCGAAAAGTAAGCCTAAGCTCAGGTTTCTGGAGATTTCATTGCTGGCAATATTTTCAATCCCTAAAGCCATGCCCACCACATTGCAATTGCCAATAGGATAAAGCCACTGAAATCAAAGGATTTTACCGATGCTTCAGCCACATTGGGCATGGCTTTAAAGGTGACAAAAGTGCCTAAAATACCGATGGGTAAATTAATCAAAAAAATCCAGTGCCAAGAGGCATATTCGACCAACCAATCCGCCTAAGATCGGGCCCATTAATGGACCGAGTAAGCCTGCTAAGCTCATCAAACTCATTGCAGAAAGAAACTGCTCACGAGGGATGATTTTTAACATGGCGAGTCGCCCGACTGGAACCAGTAACGCGCCACCGATACCTTGAATAACTCGAAATACAATAAGTAGATTGAAGTCATTGGACAGTGCACAGCCCAATGAGGCAGCGGTAAAAATCTACGATCGCTGCAAAAAGATATTTCGTACCCCAAAGCGATCTGCCAACCAACCGCTTAAAGGAATACATGCAGCAACCGCCAAGACATAGCCAATCACGATGCCATGCATTTTTAATGGATTTTCTTGCAGGCTTTCTGCCATAGCTGGCAAAGCGGTATTGATAATCGTGGTATCTAAGCCTTGTATGAAAAAGCCGATCGAAACTAAAAAAACCAATAAATAGAATTTAGGTTGGAGTTTACTGTGCGATGGCGTAGTCGTCATAGAACTTAAATAATCCCATTTTGTAAATATTTTAAAACAATCATCTGACTAAATCTGTATGAAATCGTTGCTTTATATTGAATCAGACGCAGTACCCAATTGAATGTTCAAGAAATTGCCATAAAACTGTAATCTGCTTGTCATGGAACTTACACCCATGATGAATACATTAAGCCAAATTAAACAAAAAATGGACTGTTTATGAACATAAAAGTTTCAGCATTGTGTTTAGCAATGCTTTCTGTTGGCTTAGTGGCATGTAATGATGATAATAAAACAACAGCGCCAACGGTTGAAGAAGCCACACCTGAAAGCATTAATTTAAGCTTATTGGGGCGTTATGAAACGGGTATTTTTGCTGAAAGTGCAGCAGAAATTCCTGCATATGATGCAACAACAAAACGGGTATTTGTGGTCAATGCCAAGAAAGGTTTAGTTGATGTATTAGATGTGTCTAAACCCGAAACACCTGTGCATATTGGTGAGCTTTCGGCCCGTGAAGCTTTAGCTGATTCAGAAGTAAATTCAGTTGCGATTAAAAATGGCATTGTGGCACTAGCCGTTCAAGCCAAACAAAAAACAGATAAGGGTATTGTGGCTTTTTTTAATGCCAAAGATTTGAAATTAATCAGTAAAGTCGAAGTTGGTGCTTTACCTGATATGCTGACATTTAGCCCAGATGGTAAAACTGTTTTGGTGGCAAATGAGGCTGAACCCAATGATGACTATAGTATCGATCCTGAAGGTTCAATCAGCATTATTGATATCAGCAATATTCAACGACCAACCGCCAACCTTGCCGATTTTAAAGCGTTTAATGATAAAAAAGCCGATTTGATTAAAGCGGGCGTACGCATTTTTGGTCCTAAAGCGACAGTGGCTCAGGATCTAGAGCCTGAGTACATCACCATCAGCAATGATGGGAAAACCGCTTGGGCGACCTTACAAGAAAATAATGCCATTGCCAAAATTGATATCGTTGCGTAAAAAGTGACTGATATTTTTCCATTAGGTTATAAAGATCATGGGCTTGCCAATAATGCGCTAGATGTCAGTGATAAAGATGGAAAAATTAATATTCAGGCTTGGCCGGGTTTGGTGGGGATGTATCAACCTGATTCAATTGCCCATTATCAAGCCAATGGGGCAAGTTACTTAGTCACAGCCAATGAAGGTGATTCACGTGGAATGGCTAAAAGACTCAAAAGCGTACTATGCTGGAGATCAAAGCCAAGGTTTTGTTGAAGCCATTCGGATGAAGGATTTATTCAGCGTTAAAGGTTTTAGCAATAATATAAAAGATTATCCTGCTCATTTGACCAATCTTGCCACAGGTGTAAAAGGCGCCAAATTAGATGCAACGGTTTTTGCCTATTGTGGTGCAACAGCGACTGATCCGGGCTTGTGCCGTGATGATAAATCATTAGGACGTTTAAACATTGCTTGGAATATGGGTTATCAAACCAACATGGATGGCTCACCAAAATTGGATGCCAATGGATTATTGAACTATAGCAAACTTTATAGCTATGGCGCGCGTTCATTCAGTATATGGGATGGCACAAGGCAAGTTAATTTGGGATTCAGGTAGTGAGTTTGAGCGTAAAGTTGCTGAGCTATTTCCAAATTATTTTAATAGTGATCATGAAGTGGCGGCTTTTGATGACCGAAGGGGCAAGAAAGGACCTGAGCCTGAAGGTTTAGCGCTGGGTACAATTGGTAAAAAACCTTTGCCTTTATTGGCTTAGAGCGCCAAAGTGGGATAATGGTATACGACATTAGCAATCCACAAAAGCCTGTGTTTATACAGTATTTTAATAATCGTACCTTTAAACAGGATCAGGTTTATAAAGATGCCCAAGGTCAGCCAATCTTAAACAAGGATGATAAGCCGGTTCTGATTGAGAAAAGTGATTTAGGTCCTGAAGGACTGACATTTGTCTCTGCCAAAGATTCACCAAATGCAAAGCCTATGTTGATTGTGGGCAATGAAGTCAGTGGCAGTACAGCAATTTATCAGATAAATTTAAAATAGCGGTTTAATGTATTCTGTTGTGAGTAAAGGAGTGCTTTGGCACTCTTTTTTATTGAGGCTATCCCTCAGTTTTATGAGGGATAGTTGTAGATGTGATATATGAAGTAGCTTAATTATTCATCTTTATATACATCGTCAATTTTCAATAAAATTGTATTACTGATCTAAGCCCAACCACTGTCTTTGATGATAAGCGCCATCCCAGAACAACCATTCTAATTCAGCGCCTTTGGTATAGGCTTTATGCATTTTCTCAAAGGTATCTGCATCGCAATGTTCTGCAATACGGTCAATCGTTGCTAAAACATTTTTAACTGCTTCGTTAAACTCTTCACCTGAGTAGGTATCGATCCATGCTTGATATGGATTATTGGCAATAGATTTACTCACAATATCTTTTCCAACTTCTGCATAAATCCAGAAGCAAGGCAGTAACGAAGCCAAAACCACAGGATAGCTTTCAGACCAAGCCGTCGCAGTTAAAAAAGAAGTGTAGTGATGGCAGGCAAGGGTAAGCGGGGTATTCTCAAAGTCAGCTTTGCTAATCCCAAAATCTTTCATAAATCCATCGTGTAGGCTACGTTCAACCACAATCGCTTCTTTCGCACCTTGGGTAAATTGGATGATATCGTCAGCATCAAATGCTTTTGCACCACAGACAGCCAATGCACGACCATAAGCCACCAGATAATGCGCATCCTGAATCACATAATGACAAAAAGCTTCTTTTGTTTAATGAGCCTGTCGCAAGTTCTTGGTTAAATGGAAGCGCTAAGGTTTTGTTATATAAAGCAAGATTACGTTGCCATACGTCTTGAGAAAAAAGACATGTCATTTTCCTATGCAATGATTCAAGTTATAAAATGATTTCAGTTTGCAAGACTATAACAACTCTAAATTGCTTTAGGTATTTGAATGCAGAAAATTCGGCTGTATTTGCATAAAAATATGACAAAGAACTTTGGATAAATGTGAAAAAGTCGTCATAATGTGCGCATTAAAAACGCGATTTTTATTTCAGTTTTCTGATTCAAAAACTATTCTCCGTAGGTCGAATTCCCATGATGAAACATTTTGGTTTCTCAATATTTTTTACGATCGTGTGTTTGGCAATCTCTGCATATTGGGGCTTTACCCATGGTCCAAATGCAGGCGTGCAAGCCATGCTCTCTGCACTGACCATTACGGCAATTCTTGCTGTTATGGAAGTGTCTCTGTCTTTTGACAATGCTGTTGTAAATGCATCTGTACTGCGTAATTGGGATCATTTCTGGAAAATGATCTTTTTAACCGTTGGTATTTTGATTGCTGTGTTTGGTATGCGACTGGTATTTCCTGTTGTGATTGTTGCAGTCACAGCGGATATGGGCATGTTTGATGTTGTAAAAATGGCATTAAATGATCCAATTCAATACTCAGAAAAATTATTGGCACATCATGCTGAAATTGCCGCTTTTGGTGGTTCATTCCTGTTATTGGTATTTTTAAACTTTTTCTTGGATGAAGGCAAAGATACCCATTGGTTTAAATGGATTGAAAAGCGTTTAGCCAACTTAGCCAATGTGCCAGCAATGTCGGTATTCCTTGCTTTAGTGGCATTGCTGATTATGGCTGCAAATGTAGATGAAGCGAAACGCCTTGTGGTCACAATGGCGGGTATCTGGGGCATCGTGATTTATATCGGTGTACAAGTACTCAGTCATTTACTGGGTGGCGAGCCAGAAGTAGATGAAGACGGCAATGCTGTGGGTCATGACGCCAATGGTGCACCTACAGGTGTGATCAAAGCTGGTATTGGTGGCTTTATTTACCTAGAAGTCTTAGATGCATCGTTTAGTTTTGACGGCGTGATCGGTGCGTTTGCGATTACCTCTGATGTTGTCATCATTATGCTTGGTTTGGCTATTGGTGCGATGTTTGTCCGTTCAATGACAATTTACTTGGTCGATAAAGGTACACTTGATGCCTATATCTACCTTGAACATGGTGCGCATTATGCCATTGGTGCTTTGGCATTTATCATGATTGCAAGTGGTACAGGTTTACATGTACCTGAGGTGGTAACGGGTTTGATTGGTGTTGCCTTTATTGTTTGGGCAATCATTGCATCGATTCAATATAACAAGCGAATTGAACAACAGAGTTAATCCTTTTTAAGAAAAGAGATTACAATACAAGAGCACTTTAACAGTGCTCTTTTTTATGCTCAATGTTTCCACAAAGTTGCCACAATATGCGATGATGTGTTTGATAATTAGCTCGCCAGTTTTGATAAGCCAGTAGATATGATGAATCCTTTAGAACGCCGCTCGACCTTTGCATTAAGTAGTATTTTTGCTTTACGCATGTTGGGGTTGTTCATGATTATCCCTGTGTTTGCGGTGGTTGGTCAGTCTTATCAGTATGCCACACCTGCTTTGATCGGTTTAGCGGTCGGCGTTTATGGCCTCAGCCAAGCACTTCTGCAAATTCCTTTTAGCTTATGGGCCGATCGTTTTAGCCGTAAACCTTTGATTGTTTTTGGCTTACTGCTGTTTGCTTTGGGTGGTGCTGTTGCAGCAATGTCTGAAACCATTTATGGGGTCATTATTGGCCGTGCGATTGCTGGCGCTGGCGCTGTATCTGCGGTTGTTATGGCTTTGTTGGCGGATGTCACCCGTGAAGAGAATCGAACCAAAGCCATGGCTGTGATGGGCATGAGTATCGGATTGTCCTTTGTTGTGGCTTTTAGTTTAGGGCCTTGGCTCACCAGTTTGGTGGGGATTTCAGGACTATTCTGGGTAACAACAATCATGGGATTATTGGCAATCCTCGTGTTGTTTATGGTGCCTAAAACCACACGCCATCATAAAAACTTTAAACAAGGTTATCTGCATCAGCTCAAACAAGTCTTAAAAAATGGGCGATTTGAATCGTCTGCATGTTTCAGTTTTTGCGCTGCACTTATTGCTTACCGCAATGTTTGTTTATGTGCCTTCTCAATTGATCAATTTTGCTGGGATCCCTTTGGCGCAACATGGCATTGTTTACTTGCCTTTGTTGGTCATCAGTCTGTTCTTTGCATTTCCGAGCATTATTCTGGCTGAAAAATACCGTAAAATGCGCAGCATTTTTCTAACGGCAATTGCAGGAATTATCGCGGGATTAGTCGTTCTGATTTTTGGTTATGAATCCAAATATATCTTGTTGTTAGGCCTTGGATTGTTCTTTATTGCCTTTAATGTCATGGAAGCATTACTCCCTTCATGGCTGTCTAAAGCAGCACCGATTCAATCCAAAGCAACAGCGATGGGTGTTAATGCAAGTGCTCAATTTTTAGGGGCTTTTTTTGGTGGGACACTTGGTGGGCAATTAATTTTGCTCAATAATACAACAATGGGTTGGAGTGTCTTATCAGCTATTGCTATACTTTGGTTGCTCATTAGTTTTGGGCTAGCTCAACCACGATATTTAACATCAATCGTATTACGATTGCCTGAGGATAAACAAACCGATAATTGGACTTCTCAGTTGTTGTCAATTCGTGGTATTGAGGAAGTTGTGGTTATGTCTGACCAGCAAGTTGCGTATATAAAAGTTGATAAACAGCAAATTGATGATGCTGCGCGACAACATTTAACGCAGTTGTTTGGGAAAGAGGTAGCCATTTAAACATAACTCTTATAAAGTAAAACATAGAATCGAATAGGAAGATAACATCTAATGCGTGGTGTAAATAAAGTTATTTTAGTTGGTACTTTAGGTCGTGATCCTGAGACTAAAACTTTCCCAAATGGGGGTTCTCTCACTCAATTTTCAATTGCGACAAGTGAATCTTGGACAGACAAAAATTCCGGTGAAAGAAAAGAACAAACGGAATGGCATCGTATTGTATTGCACAACCGTTTAGGTGAGATTGCACAGCAGTATTTACGTAAAGGTTCAAAAGTTTATATTGAAGGTTCTTTACGTACCCGTCAGTGGACGGATCAAAATGGTCAAGAGCGCTATACCACTGAAATTCGTGGCGAACAAATGCAGATGCTTGATAACAACCGTCAACAAGGTGAAGGCGCTGCTGCTGACAATGGTGGTTATAACCAACCACGTTTCAATAACAACCAGCAAGGTGGTTTTAACAACAACCAAGGCGGTGGCGGTTATGCGAATCAAGGTAATCAAGGTGGTGGTTACGGCAATGCCAATCCACAAGGTGGCTATGGCAATGGCGGAAACAATGTAAACCAAGGTTTTCAATCGCCTAAACCTGCAGCTGCACCATCAGCACCTACTGCTGCCCCTGCGGATTTGGATGATGACTTACCGTTTTAATTGATAAAAACGGTCAAGCTTTATCAAAACCCTTTGTGAAAACAAAGGGTTTTTTTATGAGCTTCATGATTTGGTTTTAGACTATCATTTTTTCGCTGAAACCCACATGGTAATCACAGCTTTAAATACCAGATCATTGTGCGTGTCTTTAACCTCCACATTGACAAAATAATCACTACCTTGATTCCACTGAAAATTGCTTTCAACAGGCGTGGCGATCGCAATTAAATCAGTTTCAGCCTTCTTTAAATATTCAACTGTCATCCCTTTGGGAATCCAACGATGCGTGGAAGGCACAGTTACGTCGGTCATGGTCCCACCAGCAAGCTCAGCCATATTACACATGGCAATAGCATGGACTGTACCAATATGATTAAGTACAGCACGGTGTTTTTTGATTTTAATTTCAGCATAATTCGTTTCGAGTCGTTCAAAAACAGGAGAAATACTGCTGAAATAAGGCGCTTTTAAGCACAATAATTTTGAAAATGTCCATTTGCCAGCGGGCTTATTTTTAAATCTATTCCACAGTTTTAGGGTTTGGCTCATTGTTGTATTCCTTATTTAGTTTACAGAATATTATTTATTTTGCAGAATGTTATTCTAATACAGAATTATATTCTGTTATTGGCTCGACAGACGATTTGAATCGCGTAAAATGTCATATAGGAAATGCTTAAATAAAATCAAAGGCTGTACATGAATAATCAAAGTTTGTTGGAACGTCGTTATAGTGGGCGTCGTGCAGAATTAAAACGTGTGATTTTAACGGAAGCATTAGCCTGTTTTTTAGAATATGGGATTGAAACAACAACAATAGAAATGATCCGTGAACGTGCGCAAACCAGTGTGGGAGCGATTTATCACCATTTTAAAAATAAAGAAGGTTTAGTGGCAGCCCTGTATATTTTAGCCATAGAAGACCAAGCAGAACGCCGTGATCAAGCATTATTGTCTGCACAAAGTCTACAGCAGGGTATCCAAGTGATGACAGCAAGTTATATAGACTGGGTCATGGATTATCCTGATTTCGCCAGATTTTTATATACTGCCAATTTTAGTATTTCTAAAAGTACTCAACGGGATCAGCTAAAACAGCAGAATCATTTACGTAATCAGCACTTATTGGCTTGGATGAAACAGCAACCCGATTATGGGGTGATCAAGAACATTCCCCATGAATTATTATTGTCATTTATGGTTGGATCGACAGAAAGTTATTGTCGGGCATGGTTGTCAGGTAAAGTGAAAGCCACGCCAAAAGTTTACCAAGCAGCATTGGCACATGCGGCTTGGTGCAGTTTAGAAAGCGTATATCAGCAACAACAAGGCTGAATAACCAAGCTTGTTAAATCAAGGATGCTGTGATTAAAAAATTCGTGAGCTTTGCATATAGTGCGCTGTGACTTGATCTAAGTGATTAAGAATTGTTGCACGATCTTGAGTCTGAATTGCTGTGTCCAGTTGCTGCATATAGCCTAACAATTGGTTTTTTGCTTTTGCTGCAAATTCAGCAGTAATGGCTTGATCTTCATAAAGTAAGACATAGTTTTTGGCAAAACCATAAATCATAAAAATTGCCGTTTTCTCAAAATCAGACTCAGAATGAGCAATTTGAGATTCACAGTTTATTTTCAGTTGTTTAAAAGCGTCTGTACCAAAAGGAAGGTTTTGGAATTGCTCCAAAAGAATTGAGAACGTCATTTTTTAAAGTCCACTCAAAAGAAAATCTATAGAGTAAACGGTGAAAGGTCAAGCAAAGTTTGAAATAATATTTTCGATCAAACCAAGCCAACAGATTGGAAAAATAAATCTATAAAACCGATTATTTTTATTAAAAACTCCAGTTTTACCGATTTAATAATTTTTCGTATAGTGATTTCACAGATAAGCAATCCCTGAAACCTATTGAAGGAAGACCAAATGAGTTTGATCAATACTGAAGTTAAAGCATTTAACGCAACTGCATATAAAAATGGTGAATTTATCGAAGTGTCTGAAAAAGACTTCTTGGGTAAATGGTCTGTGGTATTTTTCTATCCTGCTGATTTTACTTTTGTCTGCCCAACAGAGTTAGGCGATCTAGCAGATAACTATGCTGAATTCCAAAAAATGGGCGTAGAAATTTACTCAGTTTCTACCGATACACACTTTACCCATAAAGCATGGCATGACAACTCAGATGAAATCAAAAGATCCAATATCCAATGGTGGGTGATCCAACTTGGGCTTTGGCAAAAAACTTTGAAGTGTTGATTGAAGCTGAAGGCCTTGCAGATCGTGGGACTTTCGTAATTGATCCTGAAGGTAAAATTCAAATTATTGAAATCAATGCTGGTGGCATTGGACGTGATGCACAAGAATTACTGCGTAAAGTGAAAGCAGCACAATATGTACACGCACACCCAGGCGAAGTATGTCCAGCAAAATGGAAAGAAGGCGATGCAACACTTGCACCTTCAATTGATTTGATCGGTAAAATCTAATCATTGCCTAGGGTTAGAATTGAAAAACCAGAAGTTAAACTTCTGGTTTTTTTGTTCGATTGTTGGCTTTATAAAATATAACCATCGTGTTTAGGTGCATAGGCACGAATACCTTCAACTAAATCTTCAATCAATTTTTCCATGACTAAGCGTTGACCTTTGCGTGATGCATAGACCAACTGTACAACACCGATATTGGAACACCACTCTGGTAACAGATGGATTAAACGCCCTGAAGCAATGTCTCGTTCTACCGTTAAATAGGGAAGATCAGCAATACCTAAGCCATCGAGTACCGCATAATACGCGCCCATTAAGTCATTACTTTTGACCCGAGGCTGTAACGGAATATCAATTTCTTCTCGTTGCTGAATATGATGTAAATGCCAATGATAGTGCTGTTTATCTGTACCTAATACAATGGTTGGAAATTCACAAAGTTCTGTGACATGTTGAATTTCACGATCGCCTAAAAGTTCAGGACTAATCACTAAACAGTGCGTGGTTTTAATCACATCTCTAACGATAATGCTGGAGTCTTCATTGCTTGAAAAGTTAGTACGAATGGCCAAATCAATATCATCATGCAGCACATCGATACGTCGACTGGTGAGTGCCAATTCAACCCGAACTTTGGGATATTTTTTTAAAAACTGATTTAGAATCGGTCGAATTTGATGTTCCATCATCACGGGTGGGCAACTAATTTTAATCAGTCCCTGTAATTCAATTTCTTGTTTTAATAAGACATTCTGAGCATTATCCGCCTGTTCAATAATCTTTGCACATTCCTCAAAGAATTCTTGTCCTAGTGGTGTGACTTTAAAATGCCGTGTCGAGCGTTGAATCAAAGTCACATTAAATTTGGCTTCTAAATCCAGAATACGTCGGCTCAGCTTAGACTTGGTGATATTACTGGCTTCACTTGCAGCACTAAATCCACCATGTTTTACCACCAGATAGAAATAATAGTAGTCATCAAAAGAGTGCACAGCTTCATCTCAGGTGTGTTGATGATAAAATAGTATCATTAATAGGAAAATATTTTAAAATTTGTACACATAAAATGCACAAACAAAAGCGAGGAATGCAAAGACTTACATTCCTAGCGACAACGATTATCTTATTTTTGAGAAGTGTTTTGTGTGTAGCTGTTGATCAGATTACGATAGTCAGGGATATGGTTACCAAATAGCGTACCTAAACCTTCAATATCATTACGCCAATCGCGATGTAGCTCACAAGAGGCACCAAACCAAGTCATTAATTGCGCACCTGCATTGCTCATACGGTCCCAAGCTGAGTCACGTGTCAGCGGGTTAAATGTTCCTGAAGCATCGGTGATCACAAAGACCTCAAAATCTTCTTCAAGGGCAGAAAGTGCAGGAAAGGCAACACAAACCTCGGTGACAACACCCGCAATAATCAGTTGTTTTTTACCTGTTGCTTTTACCGCTTTGACAAAGTCTTCATTGTCCCAAGCGTTGATTTGACCAGGGCGAGCGATATATGGCGCATCTGGAAAAAGCGCTTTTAACTCGGGTACCAGTGGACCATTGGGGCCATCTTCAAAACTGGTGGTCAGAATAGTGGGAAGGTTAAAATATTGAGCCGCCGCAGCCAGTGCCAAAACATTGTTTTTAAACTTATCTGGGTCAATGTCGCGAACTAAAGAAAGTAATCCAGTTTGATGATCGACTAACAATACCGCAGCATCATCTTTGTTTAAACGAACGTAAGGTTTTCCCATTTTTTATATCCTTGAAGTCACTAAAATTTAAATTGTGCTTAAATACAAAACAAATTATTTTGCATGGATTTCATGTTACGTGGCTTAATCATGATAATTAAGCCTATAAACTGAGATTAATAATCTCATAAATAAGATGATTGATTAAAAACTACGCTGTGCCGTCGCTATTGAATATCCTATATTTGGGATTCAGCGTATTGGTAGATTGCTGTATTGATCACTTTAAAAAACCTAAAATGGATTCATATTAAAGCCTAGAGATAGGAGTATTGAGATGAAAAGAATTATTGGTGTATACCGCAATCAAAATATGCATTGGGTCGGTGATGGCTTTCCTGTAAAAAACTTGTTTTCTTATGATCGTTTAGGTCAAGCGATTAGTCCTTTTTTATTATTGGATTATGCAGCGCCTTATACCTTTGCACCTAGCCATGAACAGCACGGTGTAGGTTCACATCCACATCGTGGCTTTGAAACAGTAACGATTCGCCTATCAAGGTGAAGTTACCCATAAAGACTCCCATGGTGGCGGTGGAACCATTAAAACAGGTGATGTGCAATGGATGACTGCGGGCGCAGGCTTGGTTCATGAAGAATTCCATTCACATGAATTCACTGAAAAAGGTGGAATCTTTGAAATGGTTCAGCTTTGGGTGAATTTACCTGCGGCAGATAAAATGACCCAACCTAAGTATCAAGCAATTTCTGCGCAAGATATTCCTGTGATTCATTTTGATGATGATGCAGGCCACTTACGTGTGGTTGCTGGGAAATATGCTGAACAACAAGGTGCTGCTTCAACCTTTAGCCCGGTCAATGTTTGGGATGGTCAGCTTAAAGCGGGTCATGAGCAAATTATTCATGTGCCAGTTGACCACAATACTTTGGTGGTTGTACTCGAAGGTGAAATGTTACTCAATGGTACACAAAAGGTGCTTGATAGCTCGATTGTCATGTTTGAAAAAAGATGGCGATGCAGCAATTCAACTTGAAGCAGTGCAAGATGCTAAGTTTTTGGTCCTTACAGGTAAACCACTGAATGAGCCAATTCAAGGCTATGGTCCATTTGTAATGAATAGCAAAGAAGAAATCGTGCAAGCGTTTAACGATTTCAACAATGGCAAATTTGGTGAAATTGTAGCGGAAGCTTAGTTGATGTTGATAAAAGGTATTTGTGTATAACGGATAGCTTGCATGCCTTTAGTCTATACACTTCAGGCATGTATGAAATATTGAGAGAAGTCAAAAAGCGGATTGTAAAATCCGCTTTTTTTATATTTAAAATTTTTAGCACCAAAAGGTCAGAAATTTAAAAAAAGAAAAGAGCTTTGCTCTTATCGAACAGAAGCTCTCTTACGCTGTAGTTTTTTCTTTAGATGATTATGTCTTGTTTTGATTGGGTTGTTTTGTTATTCGCGCATCATAATTAATTAAAAATGTGAAGTAAAGCACAATATATTTCATTTGGTTAATTTATATCCGTTGTTTCAGTATTTTTTGTATGCCGTCATTTTACAAGTGGTGCAATTGATCTGCTTAAAAAGCAAATTCAAAGTAAAAAAAAAGGATCTCTATTCCACACTATAGAGATCCTTTTTATGCTGTAGTTTCTTTTATTGTGTGTGTTGTCATAATTATTTGTTTTTATTGTAAATGTGAATTATTTATCGTTTTTATGCTGTAAATAATAATTAATAAATTGGCATTTGTAAATGTTTTTTTAATAAATAGTTAAATTATCTGTATGTTTTTAACAGTATTTTTTATATATATAAATATCAATCAAGTATAAGCAGGGTGTCGCACAGGAGCTTGGTCTAAAACCACTAAAATTAAATAAACACCGAGGAATGGAGATTTTTCCTAAAAAATTTCCAACAAAAAAAGTTAAAACTGGAACTTTTTAATACCGCGATTTAATCGGCTATAGCTCATAATAAAAAAAATGGTTACGCACGGATAATAACTTTGGATATTGCAGTGATTGGTAGTGGTATGGCTGGCCTGGCCACCGCAAGAATTCTTAAAGATGCAGGTCATAACATTACCATCTTCGAAGCATTACCTGGTCGTGGTATGGATAGTCACAGCATTGAGTTTGAAGGTGGTTTAATTGATGCACCTTTGCGCGTGATGAATCAGCATTTATGGAAAAATACACTGAGCCTTGCAACACACCTCGGCATAAAAACCTTTCCAGTGCGTACCTTTATGGCATGCAGTTGGTTATTTGAAGATAAAACAGAAACTTGGTTGACCACATCACGTACCCGTATTGGTAATTTCCCCATTATCAATAACCGTAAAGGGATTAAGCAGTATGGTTGGCGTTTAGTCAAAGGGATGTTGCAGCTTAAAACCGCCATTTCTCAATTTTTAAATCTAAAAATCAAGACATTACCCTTGCTGATTTTATCAATCACAATGACATTGAAGAAGTATTTTGGCACGGTGCAGTAATGCCTGTGCTTTATACCATTTGCACCTGTGACCCTAAAACCATTGGTGAATGGCCAGCAAAACCGCTCTTAATCTTCTTAAAGCAATTAACCGATGGTGATGCTTTACTACGTTTACATGGTGGAACGCCTGCTTTTGTCGATAAATTGATTGAAGGTATTGATATTCATAGCGGTTCTGAAATTACCAAAGTTGAGGAACAGGGTAATGCTGTTCTGGTTGAAAATGCACAAGGTGAGCAATTTCAATTTGACCGTGTGGTGGTTGCAACACCGACCAATAAATTAGAAAACTTTTTAAATAAACAACAATTTGCTGACGATATTGCTTTATTGCAAAAATTTAAGTTTGAGCAAGGCGAATTGGTCATGCATACCGATGCATCCGTGATGCCGCCAAATCGTAAAGATTGGGCTGTATTGAGCTATATGATGGATCGTAAATTTACCAAACAACAATTCACAGTTTGGCTGAACTCGATTGAACCAAGTTTGGTGGGTAAATCTCCAGTGTTCCAAACATGGCGTCCTGTAACCAGCATCGATCCGAAGAAAGTCATTTCTACAGTGACCTTAACCCGTGCTGTGGTGGATTCTGAAACAGTGGCTTTAAACATCGAGTTGCAAGCGCGCCATAAAGTCGCCAACCGTAAAGTATTCTATTGTGGTTCATGGTCATGTGATGGTTTGCCAATTCTTGAATCTGCGGTAACTTCTGCAATGCATATCGCAGAAATTTTTGGTGCACCATTGCCATTTGTTGGATTAAAACCTAAAGTTGAGGTGGCTCCCCAACTTGGCTATTAAAGCCCAGTGAATTCATAAAAACTTAATGAATTCATAACTGAATAAGTGAATGATTTAAAATGAAATGGCTTCAAGCGATTCAGCAAAAACTTCCAAAACATAAATATGCAATCGATGCAAAAATGTTAGGAGATAATGCTGAGTGTGCTTGGAGCAACTCTAGGCTATTGGGATGAAGCTACATCCTCTTACCCTCAAGCCTGTCAGCAACTTGCTGAACGGCTTGCACAAGCGGTACAGCTTAATCAACATGATCGGCTACTAGATTTAGGCTGTGGTCAGGGTGCCAGTTTAAAATACTGGTTAGAACACTACCAAATTCAAGATTTAGAGGCGGTTGAGTTACAACAACAGTGTGTCGATAAAATTCAAAAACAACTCCCGCAGATTAAGGCCATTCACTGCCAATCTTTTTTAAATTTAAATGCGCTTTTATTTACGCAACCTTTTGATGTGGTGTTGTGTATTGATGCGGCTTACCACAGTGATTTAAATTTATTTTTAAATTCAGTCGTTCCAATTTTAAATTCAAAAGGTCGTTTGGGTTTTCATACGTTGATGCTTTCAGACACAGTTTTAAATTCAAAACAAAAAATGAAATATAAATGGCTACTTAAAGCCGCTGATGTCGATTTAAAATCACTGATGACCACGACTCAAATCAATCATGCACTGCAACAGCATGGTCTTGAGCAAATCGCGCTAGAAGATCTCTCTACAGCAGTATTGGCTGGCTTTAGTCAATATATTGCGACAAGAGCGAAAACAGAGCGTGGAGGGTTAGATCAAATCAAAAATACAAATGACCGCAAAACTTTGTCAAAGGTTATTTGAAGAGGGAATCGTTCGATATATACAGCTCAGCGCAGTCAAAACATAATTTTTATTATTTGTGATGAGATCAAGCAGATCAAAAAATTATAAGTAAATGCCTAAGCCAAAAACAACAAAGCCTCACTAAAAAAGCGAGGCTAAGTAAAAATGGTGCCGGCACACGGATTCGAACTGTGGACCTACTGATTACAAGTCAGTTGCTCTACCAACTGAGCTATGCCGGCAACGTGGCGAGAATTTTACAGAATATTTATAAGATTGCAAGCCAAAAAATAAACAATTGAATAATCTTTAATATTTATAGTCTTAGCGATCGGGTCTTGGTCTGAAGCTGATAATGCCGTGTGCTATGAATGCTTAGATTTTTAGAGAGAAACGGATTTTACCGCTTTTAATTTGCAGGCAGACAAAATAGCAAAGATAGCTAGAGTAACGGCAATTAGAGTAATGACAACTAGAGCAACGATTAGTAATCGCTTTAATCTTCCGACTAAAAAAGGCTTACGGAGGGGTAAGCCTTGAGTATTTGGGGTTAAATCAATAAATCTTTATCAGTTTTGAAATATAGACTTATTTTCTCCTTAAAATATGATCCAGATCTTGTGCGCATTCTTCTAGGGTGATTGCCATATCTATTTGCATTTGGGGTTTCAATTCGTTTGCGAGTTTTCTCCATTGCTCAATCAATTGGATAGCTTTCTGAATTTTATGCTTATTTACATCTTTGGCAATAGTTGGGGTGTATCCACCACGTTTAGCATTTTTGACTTGTCTTACATAATTGGCGCTGTTATTCATTGTCACTCCCGGAATAGCAGTTTTATGCTTTTAACTTGTTTGAATCGCTAATAAGTACCGCATCATGATTATCTTAAGAGAACGTTACATCTATATGATTTTTATTTTGTATTTCACCTCCTTTGAATCGTGCTAGAAGTTCTTTTCACTTGATACTAATTCAAGAAAGTTGGAATTGAAATAGTCAATTGTCTTTTTAGTTGAGTGGATATGTATCTATTTGCTTCAAAAAATAGCTCAAATATCGTATAACTAAGTTAAGTAAAAACTAGAACAATTGAGAATGAAACGATTCAGTATTTTATTATTATTGGTTTCTGTCGCACATGCTGAAGCTCCTAAAGAATGTCAGTTACTTGAACAGACCTCCGAAATGTTAATGCAGTTACGTCAAAACGGTTTATCGCTGGATGATGTTGATTTTAATCCTGAAGCATTGTCTGCAAAAGAACAGGTATTGTTAAAAGGTATGATTGACGATGCAAAGGGCGTACCGATTTATCAGATACCTTTAACCCGACAAAAAGCGATTAATGATTTTAAGCTAAAATGGCAAGAGGTGTGTCAGTCTGTGGATGTTGTGATGCCAACTGAGTCGAGATAAAGGATTGTTTTTTATTTCAACTATAGGGTTAGTGGTTAAATAGAGGGTCTGGTCGCGCTATAGAAATATGACTAGATGCAATTCTAAGCGATCAAGTGTTACCGTCAAGCTAGCGTACAAGTAAGCGATCAAGTTCAGATAAGCTGAAAAGTATTAAACAACGATATAGAGTGAAGTAAAATTACCTTTTTTTGAAAAGGAGGTAACTAAATAAACCTAAAAACATGAAGATAATTGCTCCTAGAAGCCCTTGTATTTCAGATAGATAAAAAGCTAATTTTTGACATTCTTATGTTTATATTTTTATCTGAAATAAGAATCTTCGATTGATTCTGATTATTTTTATTAAGCCATAATTCAACTTTATTGTTTTGGTAGTATTCATTCCAAATTTTTAAATTCTGATTTTTTAAATCTTGGCAGCTTTCAAATATATATAATTTATAAATAACAATTACATCATTTTGTTGAAAAATTTTAGACTTTCTATTATAGAAATATTCATAAGTTATATTTAATTTTGATAAATTATCAACGCCTGGCCCTATTCTTGAGCATACAGTATTGGATTCTAGTATTCTAAAATTTTTGACTTGAATCCAATTTGGATGGGTTATTTGAAAGATTTTAAACTTTAAAGATGGAGAAATATTGACTAATAAAAAGACAATTAGGGGTTATTATACTCAAATATAGGAAGAGCCTTTTCATATATAGACCTGTTATCACTTTGCTGTACTTACGCTCAGCGGATTTTTATTGAATACTGTTTAGCGATGAGCCATCAGGCTTTATAGTGAAAGAAACCGATTAGCTTATCCGTAGCGCCAATCGGTTTGACAAGTTCTATACTTTCAACATAGTCATGGTTTTTAGGCTAACGGCTATCATATTAAGTAGGGAATATCTTACTTTTAAAACAATAAAAACCACTTAGAATCAAGAAAATGGATTGGAAAATAGTCCATCCGAGTACAGAATAATTCGAGCACTTTGTGATGGAATCATAAATAATTTCTTTATAAGATACGGTCTCCACCATATTTAATAATGCTAATTCAAAAATTAATAATATAAATGTGGTGACAGAGTAAATGTATTTATTTTTTATAAAAATTAAAATTATTGAAAAGATGATGGATAGCACACCACACATCCCTAACATTGATGAATCATTAGCTGAAACACCATTTAATTCTTTAAAATAGGTAATAGACCCAATTTCAAGATACTCATGAATACATAAATCTTGACCAAACTTATCAATTGTATATCCCGCTAATCCAGATAAGAATAAAAATATTACAGCTATATACCTAATCATAATTTATAAACTCAATTGTAATGAAGGATCAAACTTCCAAGTTTCGACTTGTCTGTCCTCTCACAATCATCTGGAATTGCAATGACATCACTATTTGAGCTAATTTTATTGCTTCTTACCATTTCCATGATCGTGCATAAACTGCTTTCTCTAATCTAGCTTTGGGATTTTTCCATTTATCCAACTATCTAATGCTTTTTCCCCTGCATTATAAAGACGGTAGATTCTTGTCGTGTCAGTCTTCGGCGGATTATCCTCGATCCTCGGACAACATTTTCTCTTTAAAGACGATAGAGGCAATGATTTGGGGATATGGTTACTTCCAAAATAAGAATTTTTTGCAAAAAGCTCTTTTTATGTATCTTTGACGTATCAGTATTGTCAGTAATTATTCCATGCCCTAATCTAATTCTATTTTCAACCTCATAAAATTCATGGATAAAATCAAAGCCTAAATATTCATTTGATAAATAGCTTAACAATAGTCTAGATAAATGGTTAGTAGAGTTTTCGATTGAATCAATATAATAAAATTTAAAATAATCCTCCCATTCTTCAACCTCATCCATGGAAAAATTAGGATCGGTTATAATCTCTTCTTTCCATTCATCACCATCCTGATAGCTGTGCTCATAGCCTATTGATGCATTAAGCCATTCTTTTTCAAAGTCTTGGGGTTGACCTTCTTGATAAAAATCTTGATCCCCTACTTCAGAAACTCTTCTGACTTCTATATTATTTTTAAATATTAAGTAACTGGCTGCATCGGAGCTATCTACGCATTCAAAAAATATTACCCATTCATTGAATGAAGCATTCTTGAGTCTTTCTTGCCATAACTCTTTATTCTTAAAAGCGGAGTAGAAAAAACTGGAGTTATGAAGAATGACTAAACCATCTTGAATGAACTCTAACTCAATGGTTTCATTTTGCTTTCAAGTTAGGTTCTAAAACCTCAAATTCTTTTCACTCCAATTATTAATTAAGTCTATTAATTCTTCAGACTTACCTTTAAATGGAAATATCATTCCAGCAGATCTATAGCCCATAATTATTATTTTCTGGTTATTAAATTTAGATCTTATCAGAAATTTATAATATCCAAAATTACTGTATTGATATCTAATGTCGGATAAATTAGCTAAACATATAGTTGGTCCCAATAGTCTTAATAAAGTATGGGGAATTTTTATAAAAAACTACAGTTTTGCAACTTGTGTTATGAAAAAGTAAAAAATTAAATGGTTTCTTTTGGCGTTCGATCAAAAGAAGGAAGTTTATTCGCTTTTTATCTGAGCGAAGTGAATAATAAAATTTTTCTCACTTGCGACGGACCAAGGACCCAGGCACGAAAATGCCCTTTGGCTTTGAGTCTCCGCCGTCCTTTGGAAGGCGCCTCCGTCGCCCTTTGGCTTTGCGCCTCCGTCGCCCTTTGGGTTTGCGCCCCCGTCGCCCTTTGGCTTTTTGTCTTCGCCTTCCTTTGGAAGGCGCCACCGCGCGCCTTTGGAAGGCGCCTCCGGCGCCCTTTGGGACTGGCGCCTCCGTGCTGGCACGGAGTGCACGCCCGCCAGGAACGGCCCTGCCTTTATCATCACCTCGTTTTTCGAAAAATTTTAATTTTAATTTTTCATCATTCAAAACAATAGATTTAGATTTAAATTTATTAACGGATCATGCCCAATTATAAACTAGTCCTTTAACTAAAGTTTCTAATAAGTTGTGTGAATAATTTGTAATAATTATTTGTTAAGTCACTTCTAGTAAATTTACAAATGAAATTTCATCTTAAAGAGAAAGATTGTAAATTTGGCAGAGAGAATGAAAAGAGAGAAAGAGAGAGAGAGGTGACATGTTGCCAATTCTTTGGGGTTGCTGTCAACATGCCGCGCCCCAATTGCTGCGTCGTCATGGCAACCGACGATCCAGCAGTCAGGTTACCTAAGAGTTACTTCACTCTCTCTTTCTCTCTTTCTCTCACACTCCCTTACATCATTTGGAAATAATAAGAATTTTCATAAATTTCAAGAGAGACGACAAATTCAACTTCCATTTCAGTGCTTTTATTTTCTCTCTTTTCTTCTCCTACATAAATTCTCAATCTTTCTCAAAAACATTTATTCAAAATTGCCCCTTTTATTATTAAATATATATATTGTAACATTTTTTTATATATACAATGATAGGTCATTTTTTTATTCCCATTGTCTTCATTAGCCAAAAAACTTGTTGAAAAATATTTTTAAAATATCTGGTGTGTCAGTCGCACAGCACACAACATTCTCTTAACTTCGGTAATTGAAAAATCTGGTGTGATTGATCGCCGCCTTCGGTAATCGAGTTGTGTTCTGTGCTTGTCACTCCAGATTTTTTGTGACGACATATATTTAGTTTCTGACAGTAGATGAAACATTAGATAGAATTCAAAATGTAAAATTTATAAACATAAACAAAAGAGTAAAGGGTACATGAAACAATTTTGAGGACAAAATGAGAATATACATTTTAAAGAGCATATAAAAAATAATTGATTTATGAATTTTAATCAAAATCGTTATAGCCAATTTTTAGAAAATCGGAAAAACTGAAAAAGTACATCAGTAAAGCACTTCTGCGAGGGGGCCCCGGCCCCCCCCCCCCGAAATTTCTCAAAAACATATACATATATAGGGATATACAGAAATCAGCGCAACAAATTTTTCCGCAGGATGGAAAACTTTGGTTCCGCAAAAGAAAAAATGTTCCGCAAAAATTGCGTGTGAAAAAAAATTTAGTTTCTTAAAAAAAAAAAATTTTCCGCAGAAAAATTTTTGAGTTCGGGCCCCCCCCCCGAAAAAAATTTCTATATACGCCCCTGACTGCTGTAGTAAACCTACTCTTAAATAAAACTTGAATATTAAATTTCAACCTTGTAACTTATTTCTTTCATGCTTTATTTTTAACGCACAAATACACAGACATATTATTTTGAGGGACTCACATTTAAGGCCTCGAAACGTGATTTTCTAACAAAATCTCGATATCGAATTTTGACATGAATACAATACTTTCTCTCTATATATTATATAACATTTTATATGTAGGTAAGAGAAAGTAAAAGTAATAACGAAAATGTTTTATGAGCTCTTCAATAAAGGCCTACTTTTTAGATTATTTCCTCAGCTTTTTGATACATTAAGACTCAGAGGAAAAAGCTCAGAAAGTTACGTAATATAGGGGAAAAAATATGTTTCTATATATTTTATATTTATTAAGGTTAGGTACCACATTTATCATGGGATGAATTTGAATTGAATTTATTAGTCTCAGTATAAAAATATGATTGGACTTTGCGTTTTATAAAGGTCAAAGAGAAATAAAGCAAGTTTTCTGGAAATGCTTAAGACTTGAAGTTGAAGAAATTAGTCACTAAATTTTTTTTTCGTAATTTTCGACTCTTGGAAAGGTGTGCAACTTAGTTTCCCTATTAGCTATATGAAAACTTTTTTAAATATGCCCTCATAATAAATTCCCAAGTCTCTCTCTCTACTTTGAATAGTGAAATGTAATTTTATACGTATCAAGAGAATAATATGAAAATAGGGTCAAGTTTCATTGAGAAATTCAGTTAAAGAGGCGGCGGAGGGGGGGGGGAGAAGGGGTGAAGGAGTGATTAATTTTTAAATACATAATTCTCTATTTTAAATTAAAACTTTAATTGGACGGGTAACCTAATACAGTTTCGAGTGCATCCTAATATGAGAGAAGTCGAAATAGAGATCTTTATGCCTGTCCTTTAGAACAGATAGGTTCCCATATAATTATATCAATATTAATTAACAAAATATAAATAATTAAAAATCTGGTGTGACTGATGGTGCGCCAAATTTTTTGTGTCGACATATATTTAGTTTCAAACAGTATGGTACATTTGAATTCGATTTATAGGCCTAAAAATGATGAAATATTTATATTTTGTTACCATGGCAACCATTTCTCCTATCTTTCCCATGAAGTACAAGAGTAAAGTGGTTTCCGTCTAAGGAGTGAGAACGAATGTTTTTTGGTGGACCTCAACACTGGGGCCTCAATTTTTTTACCCTAGCTAGCCTAAATTTCTATAATATTTAGAGTTGAACTTGGAATTTTTCTCATAGGAAATGTATAAAATACCCTTTATGTATTATTTGCGTAGCGTAATTGACCATCAACTGTCTAATAGCTTCAACTTCAAGCCCTAAGCATTTCCAGAAATCTTGCTTAATTTCCCTTTGACCTTTAAAACGCAAAGTCCAATTTTTTTTTTTACTTTCTCTTTTTGTTTTATTCTCAGGTGGCTGAGAAAAATAAATTAAATTCCCATCGGAATTTTGGAATGAAGTTTTGCACCCTTATAGATGATGTTATGACGAGTAGGCTAATAGGAAAAACAATCTGGTCTCTAAATTTTCATTTTAGAAGACTTAAAAATTTTTTTTTTTCTCTGGGTTGAATGGCATTTATCTAGTGAGAATAAACATTTAAATTATTTCACTTTATTTTCTTACCTGATGCATTATTTATTTAATTTTTCTGCAAAGCATGTTTGTCTCTCTTTCTCTCTTATTATTATATTACGTCTCATTATTTATTGCAATGGCATTCATTTACTGTTACAAATTAATTTAATAAAATATTACCTTCTGCAGATGGAGGGCTTTTGTTTAAGCCATAATTATTGCCAAGTAACCAAAAGAGGGTTGATTGTGACATAATTTTAGACTTAACGCAACGGTATGAAATAAATAAATAAATAATTAATATAGGAGAGAGAGGATGAAATTATGAGATAGAATTTAGCAAAGAAAAATTAATAAAGAAACGGTAGAAAAGACTTGCTCCTTTCATAACCTAAAAATATACTTCTGTCAGCTTTGGAATTTTTGGGGGAATTTCATAAATCTATTATAGATTATAAATTTCGTCCATTTCTTTTTATATTCAGTCCTATGTTAAAAAAATCTGGTGTGAATGGTCGCATAGCACACAACTTTCGCTTACCTTCTGTAATCGACAGTTGTGTTCTGTGCTTTTCACACCAGATTTTTTGTGTCGACATATTATATTTAGTTTCCGACATTAAAGTACATTTGAATTTGAAAAATTTATAAACTATTTGTTTATTTATATTTTGTTACCATGGCAACTATTTCTCCTATCTTTTCTATGAAGTACAAGAGTAAAGTGTGCTTCATAAGATTTCAAAGGCAAAATGAGATTATACATTTGAAAGAGAATCTAAAAAATAATTGATTTATGAATTTTAATCAAAATCATTGGAGCAAATTTTAAGAAAATCGAAAAAAAAAAAAAAAAAAAAAAAAAACTGAAAAAGTACATCAGTAAAGTAGTAGTAATTTACCCTTTGACCGATTTTGTTTAAAAGCTTATTTTCACGCTCCCGGGGGGTGTCTAACTTACAAATATAAAATTTCAACCTTCTAGCTAGTGAATTTTGAGAAAATCGGAAAAAAAAAAAAAAACTGAAAAAGTTCATCATTAAAGTACTACTACTTTTTGATCGATTTTGTTCAAAAACTTAGTGTCACGTCCCACGAGGGTACCTAACTGACATGAATCCAATACTTTCTCTCTATATTTATATGTATATATTAACATATACATATAGGTAAGAGAAAGTAAAAATTTGATATCTAGGATTTACTAGACAAATTCTTCTGGAGGTAGAGGAAATATATAATAATAAACTGCATAAATGCAATATTTACGACTCCAATCACACACACACATTGAATGATATGATCGTTAAATTCGTCAAATCATCTCTCGCTCTCTCTCTCTCTCTCTTTGAAACGTGCTTATCCTCTAAAAATCCAATTTCCAACATCGATCACACTACTACTTGCCGTTCAATTATGACTGACATGATAAGATTAAAAAAAAAAAAAAATGCTGCGTTCATCTATAATATATAAACTATTTACCCTTTTTTAACCATAGTTGGTTGAGATTAGATCAAACAACAATTTGGATTCGTAATCATTTTCTTATTTTTGTGTATTATTAGAAAAACCTTCCTTCTTCCCTTTCCTCTTATTTAGCAGGCCTACAAAATCGTATAGTCGGCGCCAGATTGTAAATAATATGAAGCGAGTTAGTATTAGTATAAAAGTATTTTATTTTAACACTCCCACTTTTTTCCCATTCACACTCACATACACAGTCTTTTCGGCAACTTAGGCCACATGACTTTTTACAATACTGAAAGTATTTAAGTAATTATCTATTGAGGGTCCATGCATTCTTATTTAAGCCATTTGGTATCCAAATGGCTTAAATAAAATCATCGGACTGCCTGCGATCCGAACCCGCGGCCTTCGGTATACAAGGCAGGCGTGCTACCAACTATACCAAGCCCGAAGGCAAAAATAATTCTTAATTATGTTCCAGAATTGTTAGTTTTCAAGAGTTTTTTTCATTTTAATTAGATATTATCCGGTGCATCTGTGTCCTTTCATTGCACCAAGTAATCCTCTGACTCACCTATAGTCACGCGAAAATTATTTAACTAATAATAGCGAATAGCAGCCACGAAAAATCAAATCAGACAAAAACTACGTAGATCAATTTTTATCAGATTTATTTGATAGTCGACGTTTTGGACGCCAGTCGCGCGCCTCCATCTGTATTTGCTTGAAGATTGATTGTCCTGAGGAAGGGCGCGACTGGCGTCCGAAACGTCGACTATCAAATAAATCTGATAAAAATTTATCTAGTTTTTGTCTCATTTGATTTTTCGTGGCTGCTATTCGCTATCCTTATCAAGTTAAACAGCCATATTCTCCATCATCATTAAAATAATATTTTTCTGATAGAATTGTTTAAAGATAGTCCATCGGGTTTACAGTTATTTCTTCGTAACTATTTGTCCTATAGACTTCACAGACTTATCAAACTGTTTGTAATTTTATATCTTACATTTTAATGGCTGCCTTGATCTCCTCACTACTCATTATACATTCTGCCACTGCTCCTGGAATTAATCCTTACTCAATAACTATTTTCTTTGTTCATAATGTTCATTTTTTTTAGTTTTTTTTTTTTTTTTGTAAAATTGCATTGACAAAGCATAATTATTAATTAGAAGCAGTTTTTACAATATGTTGGGAGCAGTATTGAACTATAGCGGAAAACTTAAAAGTCAATTTCTTTGCTAAAAAAGTGCCTCTTCAGTTCATTTCTAGAAAATTTTTAAGCTGATCAAATTGGAACCAATAAAATTAATCACAAACAGTTTGATATGTCTCTGAAGGGCATAGAACATGGAGTAGTAATGAAAATTACTCTTTTATTGCATGATAGATGAATTGGCACTCCATTTCAAGGGAACAATTGAATGTGGATTCCGAGAATGTTAAATAATTTCATTCCATTTAAAAGAAATTCCAACTGATCTATTCTAACTAATTATTTCAAAATTTAGGAACTGAATATTGGCTAGCAAATCGGCCATGTGCCAAAAAAGAGAAGTCTACATATTCCCCTAATTTAGATATTTTCTCTATACTTGTTGAATTATGTAAATATTATGTTATTTGAATGCATAAAACAATGTTTAATGTTGCTCTTCCTTCCCCCCTCCATGCTTCATCTAACATCCCATCTCATCTTGAATGGGGTCTCATTTGCATTGCTAAAGGACCCTTCGAAGTTCGAACCCCTGGCAGGTCACACCATCCACTTCCATATGACGCCTCCCTTTTAAGAGGAATCTGCCAATCCATGAAAAGATAAAGCATCCAATTACGTTATTCCCATTTGCCTATGTAAACTTAACAGGTGTTTATCTTTTATTTGCAATTTTAATTTGTCTAAAATTGTCACAAAAAACTTCAGTTATAAATTAATTTGAATTAATTTTCAAACGTCTATTACGTTCTCATTTTTTTAAATCAATTGATAATTTAATTTTAAAAAATTTCAATCCTCGGAATTACTGACCTGAAAAAATATATATATAGTTGTATTTGACAAAGTTTCCCCTAAGACCTGTTTATTCATCTTTAGTTAAGTAGCTAGACCTCGGTTAAGAGACAGCCTTGTCAGCCCTTCAGCACTAAATTAATTTTAGGCTTATACGGTTTGATTATTAAAATCAAAAGGAAAATAAAACAAATATTTCTACTTCTTTTAATAATAAATATTGTGATGGGGGTATATTTGATAATAGGTTTTAATGCTGTAGGATGTTTCTTCATGACAAGGATAAGTCCCTTAACCAAGCTACCTGACCGCAAAGGAGGAAATCGGTTCTAAATTCTCTTTTATTGGTGCTGATGAGTTTCAAATAAAGTTTAAATTTCAACTTTAAAATTAAAGAAAATATCGTTTATCGATTTGATCCAAAGCTATGTTTCAGTTCTAGATTCAGGATCTTTTAAATTATATATTAAATTTTTTTTTTTTTTTTTTTTTTGTCTATTTCGCTTGAGTAAAGTTTTAGTAAATTTCTTCATAAAAAAAACAAGCCTTATACTGTATTTTATCAATACTTTCTCGCATATGAATAGGGATATGATAGTAATCGTCAAAAAATTCAACCTGATGATGATGATTTTCAACGTTTTATTTGATCTACTCTATTTCTTTTTCAACTTGTTAATTTTTAAACTCTAAGAAATTCTGGAGAAATGACAGCTTTTTATGAAATTTTATTTCAACATTTCAGCTCATGAGTTAAAAAGATTCATTCATACACACTCTAAGAATATTCCCTAATAATGGAGTGCGAGTGATTTTTAATTCCTGAAAAACTTGCAAAAGGCTGAAATGTTTTACACAAAAGAACGAAATAAAATTACATTTCTGCTGTACCTGCTTAATATTTTCAAAAACCATCTAAAGGAACTCTTCAATTTTTTTTTTTTTTTTTTTATTTAAAATCTTTTCGACTTCCCCCATCATTAAAATGTTTCTTCAAAATTATTGTATGTTCTCGAAAATTATTGAAATTTGCCATAACATAACCTTAAGAATATTTCTCAACTTTACTAATTAATTAGTCATCAAATCTTCCCTTCTAATTAATGAAATAACTTCTCCCTACAGAATTTACAAGTTATAAGAGAGATAAATACAAGCACAACTCAAAAATTAAATGAGAGAATGTTCATATTTATTTGAAGTAATAAAAAAAAGACAAGCTCTTCAACTTCCTAATGAGATTAATTGAAAAGGAATTACAATCCCATATTAAATATTTGATTAATGAAGTGAATTTTTATTAACATTACCATCAAAACTGCTAGGCGCGTACATACGCTAATACTCAATTGTATAATTTGATGCACTGAGGATGGATTGAGTTAGGCATTCCGAAATATTTGCCAATAAATTATTTTAATGTGGAGTTGCTGCAGTCGCTGGTTTTTTTTTTTCTATAATCTTAATAGAAATCTCAAGTTTCAGCCCAATCGGAGGTTGTTTAGTGGTGGAAAAGACGGCTAAAGTTTAGAAAATTCAAATATTTTGAATTTTTTTAACTTTGGTTATAATTTAGATAATCTGCTACTTCTCCCCTATATGTTATTCTTCTCCCCTATTATGGTTTTTTTTCCTAGATTTTTCTTTAGCGAATTTCTCAATAATAAGCTCGCAATTCAAACTATTTAATAGTTCGTCTTCAATATAAATAGTAGAAAAATAATTTAACCTATTTTTAGAAATTTTGTTTCTAACGTAGTTTTTTATCTGTTTCTTAAAATATAATTGTTTGTGTTCGACCTAATATGAGAGAAAATATAATGTTACAGGAAACATTAATATAATGATTGAATTTCATAAGCCAATTGATACATTTTTTATAAAAATAAAATGAAATTTTATATCACTATCAAAATTAATATGACAATCCAATTTTGGGGACCCCCATATTCGAGTAGTAATAGTGCGCCTTACTTATGATCCGCCCCCCCCCCCCCCCCCCCCCCTGCTCCTAATAAATTTTAACCATCACTGAATGCAAAAAACATATATTTACAATATTCTAAAGTTCTTTAGCTTTCCAAAAATCATTAATTCGTACAACTCTGTTAATTAATAATGAAATTATAAACAAAATAGTTTTCAAAGTTAAGTTTGTTAAAATTCAACTATGATAAAGATGGTGTTTCCCGAGTAAAAATGATTAAAACTGATCGAGGGATCCACACGCCCGCAACAGGTCTGCATAGTGAACCTTGAGGGACACCACAGGGATATAACGTCCATACCAGGGACACACAGGGATACTACATACACCCGCACCAGGGACACACAGTAGATCGAAAGAGACCAGAAGAAGAATGTGTGACCCTGGGGACCTCCTCCCACTGCGGGCGTGTGTATCCCTCGATCATTTTTAATTTTCACTCGGGTTTGTTTAGAAGTTAGAGCTTTTCTTGGATATATGGCTGGCGTTAAGTCCTGGCTTTGATAACTGTTTTGTTTATAGTTTCGTTAATTATTAACAGATTTTCACCAGTGAAAGGTTTTTGAAAATTAAGAACTATAGAATCTCGTAATCATATATTTTTAGCATTCAGGAGTAGTAAAAATTCTATAAGGGGTGTCCAAAGTTAAAAAAGTTTTTCTAAATTTTTAGCTGCATTTTGCACCACTGAAGCACCTCCGAATGAGCTGAAACTTTATATTTCTATGTATTTCAACTATCTGCATATTTTTAAGGGGGAGACCGCTTGAAAAAATCTAGCAATTTCAAAATAAGAGCCGCCCCACTTTAGAGCACCCCTTGGAAGCCCCCTCAAAAGACGCCCCCTGAATATGAAGAATTAATTCTCTCCATCTTTTTTTTTTTTTTGCTCTTTCTTGGTCTCTCTTTCTCATTTTTCAATTTTTAATTACCCCTCTTTTGTATTTCTAATTTTATATAAAAGGAAGTTTTCTCTTTCTCCCTCCTTCTTAAAAGTCAAGCTTTCAAAGAGATCGTCTCAAGTATCGGAATTTTTTTCAATTAAAATATTAAATATTCATAAAATAGAAAAGAAAAAAAAAATCTTTATACCTATAATTTTTTAATATTGAAATATCGTTATCGTTTTTCTTTTTAATACGGAGCTTGTAAAGACTATCAATATCTTTAAAAAAAGAGATTATTTATTTATTTTTTGAAGAACAGTTTAGCCTAAAACAGATACTTGAATCTTTCTTAAAAAATCTACTTAAAAAGAGAATTCGACTGAAATCGCAAGCTTTTGTGAAATTTTGAGAAGATAAAATTCATCATTAATTACTTAATTAAAATTTGTTTTTGTTTTTTTTTAATATTTGTTAAAGTGAAAATAAATACTGTTGGGATTGATTTTGCCTAGAGATTTTTATGAGTGACATTTTGCTGTTTCGTCACTGTATTCGTTAATTGGAATCAAAGCTTAAGTAGAAGTTAACTAACCTATTGCTTTAGAAGAGAAAAATGAAGCCAGTTCAACTTGAACTTACCTGAAACAAAAAGAAACAAAATTGTGATTAGTAATTTATCTATATAAAAGACAAAGTCTGTCTGTCTTTTTGTAACGCAGATTTCGTAATTATAAAACGGATTTTCATGGAGTTTTTTTTAAAAGTAGAAAATTTTCCAGTGGAGTTCTTTCAGATTAGAGGAGGGGGGGAACCCTTTTTAAGGGGCAATTCTCGAAAAACCGTTAATAGCTGATTGAGAAGCTGGTTACTATTGGCGGCAAGAGATGGCGTTAATTCTGCCCATAGGGAAACAAGCCCTATTTCATTTAACAAATTACTTAATTATTTTTTAACAAAATTATTAAAATTTAATTATCTGTCCAAATTTTCTTTATTTAATGTGATTAATCTAAAAAAAAAAAAAAAAAAAAAAAAAAAAAACAATTTTCTTTCGAAAATAAAAAAAAA
>JAKCPI010016484.1:0-11978 GCA_023213315.1 Euborellia annulipes | reverse complement strand
AAATGCATGTTGCAACACCGCTAAGTGTCAGAACATAAAAATTGCTCACCTGAGGGTAATTTCTAAAAAAGATTTAAATCTTCCTAATGTAAACAATAAAAAGTCCATCTTCTCTGGTATTAATATTAAAATTAGTAGCCTATTTATTAAATAGAAAGAAAGAAATTTTTTTGTCTCTCTTAAATAATTAAGTTTTTAATAAAATTATAATATGATAAATATATTCGGAAAATAAAAGTTTTTAAAAAATTAAAACGTTTTAGGGCTATTCATTGAATAGAACATATTTCCATAAATTACTTAAGGATTAACGCACACTAATTGAGCAAAAACACACCGATTGAGCAAAATGTTTTTTTTTTTTTTTGCCATTGAACAAAATATTTTGCCATTGAGTATTTTGCTTCCAGTAGGCATTTTGTTTAATGAAAGATACCGGGCCCTAAAGATGAAATGTGTACTATTCTGATTCTGCTGTGTTCGATGGTGCCTAATTGCCAACGCTCACCAATTGATCAAAAACGTTTTGTCCAAGAGCAAACCGTTTTGCTCAATGGCAAAACATTTTGTTCAATGATGTCGAATCATGCTCAATTGTGTTTTGCCTGCTCGGTGTGCGTTGACCAATATAAAAGCTTTGAAAAAACAGTTTTAAGCACGATTAGTCAAAAACGTTTTACCCGAAAACGTTTTTGCTCAATTGGTGTGCGTTTAGCCTAAGTGACTTTCCAGATTTAAATAAAATATGTCCTGGGCCTTAGCATTGAGTTAGAGTATTTCATAGATTTTAAATAAATATCCCGATTTCAGCACTGCTTAGCAACACAAAATCCGTGTTGGTTGGAGGAATTTATTGGATTTGACTGTTTATATTCAAGATCAAATTTTGAGTGAGTGGGGTCAAAAAATTAAGATTCTTACGAGAGAATTATCAATAGAAATGAAATTTATACTGTAATTAAAAAGCTTTCTTTAACAAATTAGTCAACACATCATTACCAATATTTCAATGAAAGGATGAAGATATCAGTCAAATTGTGATTCACCAGTTTCAATCAAACTCCTAGACAAAGACGATTCGTGCTATTGGATATAGACCTGTATAAAATTTACAAAAAACTTTCCTTTCATATATTTCATTTCAATTAAAAAATCAATTAATTATTCTAACTGCGTTTAGGTATTTGTTTCCACCCACGTTCTCACTAGGTGTGAATCTCTTTATGAGTATTAATATGTTAAATATTTTTAATTAATTCGTATTTAATTTACTCAATTGAATTGTAATTATTATTTTTTTTTAAGCAATATATATTTATTAATAACCTAATATTTACTTACAATTTGCTCATTGCTTGTTTTTTTTTTTTCAGGACTCTGCTCTACCACTAAAACGATTACGAGACATCAAAGGAAACCAAAATGTAAGTTTTAATATGAATTATATAATTTTTATTTATTATTTTCATTATAATAGCTCGGGTAGAGCGAATCTAGACCAAAAATATGGGGGAATGACTTCCCCGAGACTCTCGTATTTTTGGAATTACGTTTGTGTGTGTATGTGTGTGTGTGTGTGTGTGTGTGTGAACACGCTTTAAAACCAAAGCAGCTAGATAGATTAAATTTGGTATATGCTCCTTACACTAAATTTGTAGTTTTATATCAACTTTTGGAGTAAATACGTCACTTGGAAGTAGTACATTACCTAATAAGTTTTTTTCAGAAATTTCGAAATTTTTAATTTTTTTTATTATATTGTGATAAATTGCTTTATTTTAAAAAGTTTTTATTCTTTGGCATTTTTTCAAAAACTGAATAGATTTTTAGTTATGGAAGGTAATTATTAAAATAATTTTTTTAATTGCTTGATTTTTTTTTTTTTAAATTTGTTGAGTATAAAAAAAAAATAATAACTTTTTAAATTTAATAGCTTCTGAGAAAAGGCAGAAAAAAATCGAGAAAATTCGGGTTAAGCAAGGCTAAGAACTGCTGGACCGTGGATAGGTGACCCGCTGAGTGTTGAGTCTCTCACCTGCTGGAAGCCATTTTATTTAATTTCCCAAAAGTCAAATGATCTTAGAGGCCGAAATATAAATTAAAAATACAATTAACTTTAACACCCGTCTCAGGAAGAGGAATAAATCCCACCTCAATAATCAATCAAAAGTTAGAATATATTTATTTCCTTTATTAAAATAATTTTTTCATATTCATTTTTTTAAATTCTTTAATTTGTTTTTTTCTTATAAAAAAAAAAAAAATAGTTTTATTACTTTCTCTTTTTATTTCGGTCTTTGATAGTTTCTGGGAAAAGATGACGTCACGCGTATTGTTTGGAATCCGGTCCGTGTGCACCAAGGACGGAGACTCAGCATCTTTAAGCGACTCTCTCCATCTCACTCGCACTCATTACCTTCGCTCTCTTTCTACTCCCAGAGCCCTTATAGACCACACTATGTGAATTTTTGCTTTTTCGGGGAGGGGGGGGCGCCTTTTTAGGCCACCGCCCCCTTTAGGCTGCCCCCTCCGTGATATAAATACTAATTTTATGAAATTTGTTTGATTAAATTAAAGATTAGCCTAATTTCATTTAAACAAGAGGGTTAATAGAATGGACACCAGAGGCAGCACTTGCCGGCGGTGCCTTGTAATTATGCAAGGCTGTTTGTCTATTCAATTCGAGTCCCTAAAGAAAAAAAATAAATACAAATTTAATTAGATAACTATTTTTATTATTTTTCCTTAGAGTGATTTAACTATTTAATTATTTTAATTAATTGGCTTTAATTTTTCATAAGGCAAGACAATCAACTCAATGCTATCCAATTGGCAAATTCTAGAATTTTTTGCGTCTGCCCTTTTGAGAAATTGCGGACCCGAGTCTTTTTCCTGGACTCTCCATAACGTCCTCTAGACGGCAAAATTACGGGAAGTTGGTGAGAGGCGGACACTCCGCTATTATAAATATAGATTTTCCTTTCTCTTACCTCTATATATGTTAATATATATAGAGCAGCGGTTGCCAAGCCGTGGGCCGCAGCCCAGTTGTCGGCCTGAAACTGGGCCGCGGACGTCTAAGGCCGTATTCCACTAGGACACCACGGTAGGCCCTGACGGGCGGCGTCTCGTGATATAACTAAGAGTTGTCCAAATAAATGAACAATCAACAACCAAATTATATATAAAGATATAATTATTATTTTATTATTATATATTATATACAATAAAATTTTTTTTTTATTGAGCTTAAGTTAAACTTTAACTCCAAATTAAATAGGCTAATCATAACTTGTAACTTCACATTTTGAGCTTCTTTATATAGAAAATAAATCAGTTTTTTTTTTTTTTATTTACTTTATAACCAACATTTTTTTTTAAATTATGTATATTTTATTCATTAACCCGACTCTTTTATTTAAAGCCACCCTTTTATTGATTTTCACATCTGAAATGGAATAAAAAATAAACCACTTTATAATTTTCTTACTTTAAAAATTAATTTGAATGTTTTTTACTTTTTTTTTATTCTACCTCTATAAAAAGAAATAAATAAGTAAAACAAGTAAATGGAGATGATGAGTTTCTTTTTTTTTACGGCCTTGGCCTAATCAGCAATCAGTCCCCTTGTTATCTCTCCCTTCCCTCCCCCATCCTTACTTTTCTCTTACTCTCATTTGGCATTCCCAACCACTGCTGAATAATTGGCCTCATTGAAATCCAGAAAAATTCCTTCTTTTCCGGCTATTAGCAAAAGCATTCTTTGATAAACTCTAATAAAATTGAGAGAAAAAGAAAGAAAGTGAGAGACTTATTTTTCTTTTGAATTATCTTAGATCCAAACAATTTACGCTAATTAAGTATTAAATACGGAAATATAATTATGTCCACAAATAGAAAGTTTTTTTTGTTAAAAACTTTAAGATAAAATTTAAACTACATATTATGATATTCTGAAAATAGTAATTTTTACTTTCTCTTACATTAAATATATAGAGAGAGAAAGTATTGCGATCATGTCAAAAATTTTATGTAGAGATTTTTTATTATATGATTTGAGGGCGGAGGGGGCGAAGCTCAACTGGGGGTTTTTCGTTCGACCTTTTTTTTTAGTATTCGAAACTCGTTCGGGCTTTTTTTGTAATTTTTCTCCCGATTTGTGATATAAAATTTAATCTGAAATTTCAAAACAAAGCCGGAGATTTTGGGAAAAAGCGGATGCGCGAGGGGCGCCAAAAACTTGATGCGCCTGGGGGGGGGGGGGGGGGGGGGCGGGCGCGGGGGGGGGGGGGGCCCCCTTCGCCCCCACCTGGTTACGCTACTGTATGAGATTAGTTTTCCAAAGTTAGTTTTATAAAATTCCATATTAGCCTATAGGCTAATATAGGATATATCCATATTCAAGGGTAGTAGCTAAGACATTTTGTAGGGAAGAGAAGACGTTAAAAATACCAAATAAATTTTGAAGTTTTTAAAATATTTCCAAACTTTATTTTTTAGGAAAAAAAAAATTTACCAAAACGAAGCAAGTTTGGGTGATGGGCGGGGGGGGGGGGGGGAGGGGGAGGATTCGATTTTATGATACAAATCTGTAAATCTGAATGTGTGAATGTGTGTTATGCCCAGTAAATTTTGTGAGAAAATCACAATTAAAGGATTTCATATTACCTCAAGTAGCCCCCATAGGAATTCAAACGAATGTCAAAATTTGAGGCCTAACATCTTCCACTAAATTCAAATTATTCACTTATAGAGATATACTTGTAATTTGATTTTAAACCATTTTCTAACTTTTTTTTACATTTTCAAAAAAAAAAAAAAAATTTCAAATCAAAATTTGATTAAATTAATGTTTTAAATTTATCAATAAGCCTATTATCAACGTGAGAATTCAATTAAAATAAATAGAGAATGGTCTTCGAATTCCGAAAAAGACCTTAATTAAAAAAAAAAAAAAAAAAAAAAGGAAGAATTCAAAGCAGTTCTTTTATTTAATAAAACTCCACAGAAAACAAAATTTTATAACTAAAGGGGTTGGAGAATAATAACCAGCAAATTTATAGCTCCACCTGACGTCCTTTTATTTGGCAGATATTTCGATGCGTAGAACACACATCATCTTCAGTGCCGCGAGGATATAGTAGGTGGGCTTAGTCTATTTATATCGAATAGAGAAGGCACCTCCGTTATGTATAACGCCCCTAAGGCATTTGATATAAATAGACTAAGCCCACCTACTATATCCTCGCGGCACTGAAGATGATGTGTGTTCTACGTATCGAAATATCTGCCAAATAAAAGGACGACAGGTGGAGCTATAAATTTGCTGGTTATATTCTCCAACCCCTTTACTCTACTCATCCCAGCCTAATATTCAATCTGAAATTTATAACTTCTTCAAGCCTTTAGTTATAACCAGTGGCGTATTCAGGGGGGCCCGGGGCGGGCCCCCCCCCCCCCCCCCAAAGCCTTCTCCAAAACAAAAAAATACCTATTGTTTTCCCTAATGTTTTTTTTTTTTTTTTTAATAATTATTTTATTAACTCTCCTAAATTCTAAAATCTAAAAAAAAACTTATAAATAATTGAAAAAATCTTTAATATTTACGAATTTTGTATTAAAATTATTTTTTATTTCAAGAAAAAAAATTTTTTTTATTTGTTTTTTATTTATAATTATTATATTATCTAAAAAAAAATTCTCCACTTTAAGTTTCTTGAAAAGAGGGGGGGGGGTTCAAAATTTTTGGCCCCCCCCCCAAGCAGAAATCCTGGCTACGCTACTGGTTATAACAATTATAAATTATTCAAGAAAACCTAAAGGTACTTAAAAACCTTTTTGCCATAAGTTCTTTATTTTAATTTATAAATAATAACTGAAGAATCGTTGAATATGGCTTATATATATTCTTTTAAATTTTCAAATATTTTTTTCTCGAATATGTTAATTCACAGATTTTGAGAGAATATTAAAATTGATAATCGTCATACTGTATTTGTATAAAGAACTGCTAAGTTTTTGAAAGTCATTCATTTAGGAAAAATATTATTTAATTATTTTAATAACTTCTAGTCTAATGTCACATTTAATAAGAGAAAGCCGTGAAAAATAATTTCATTATCGTTCATATTATATAACTATAATAATAGACGACCTTGGCCCTGGTAAGCATAAGCATATCAAAGTCATTCAAATGATGCAACGATGATGAACTATTATTTTGACTCAATTTAATGCTTAACAGTATTAAAAGAATTCACATAATTATATTTGTTTTAGCGTAATCTAAGCCCAATTAGACTTCATATTTATTTAAATTAATTGATAGTCCTCTCTTAGAAAATCATCTATTTAAGAGGGAGTGAGTAGGAGTGGCGTCTAAATGTACTAAAAAAAAAACTAGACTATTACAATATATGGAATTTTTGCAATGCGGTTTTTTTATTGAATTAAATTCACATGGGATTATTGGGGCAGAAAGTATAATTTTTTAAATTACTTATTAAAAACTTATGGAAATTAATTTTTTTGTAATCAAGCAAATACAAAAAAAAAAAACTTGCAAAAATTTAGTTTTTTTTTTTTAATTTAAAAATGAATTTATTATTATTATTATTATTATTAATCACATATTAATTTAGATAAAAAAAGTTAAAGTAAGCTTAGATACTTTATGTAAAAATTAACTGTCAAATAGTTCAGCATTCTTTCAAAAGATGGCAGGCTAGTCTAACAGCTGCAATTATCAGTTCCCCTATTAGCCTATATCTGGCCTATATATATATATATATATATGTTTTTATAAATGATACATAATATATAATAACATTTATCAAGTATTCATTGCCCTCCGGGCTTGGCGTAGAGGTTAGCGTGCTAACCTCGTATACCAAACGTCGCGGGTTCGGACCCCAGGCAGTCCGATGATTTTATTTAAGCCACTTGGATACCAAATGGCTTAAATAAGAATGCCTGGACCCCAAATAAAGATATATTATTAAATAACGGTTATCGTAATAGTCTTAAATGGCCTAAGTTGCCGAAAAGACTGTATGAATGTGTGTGTGAATGTGAGAGTGAATGAGAAAAAAAAAAAAAAGTATTCAGTGTTAAAAAAATCAATAAAAATCAACTAAATGCATTAAATTATTAGCTACCATTCTGACATCTCTTGGCAAATTTTCTTAATATGTGTTTTTTTTGGCTTACTTTTTAAGACATATAACGCCATCTTATCGCCAAAAACATGAGTAACCGCTTCGCTTCTACTCCCCCCCTTAACTTTAGATCATAAAGAAAGAGAATATACCTGGTATATTGAAATAGGTTAAATATAAATTTAAAATAGAGCATTATCAGATTTATTATTGATTTAAAATAAATTAATACTTTATATATAACAGTATTCTTGATGTGACTATTGAGTTATATCAAGAAAGATTTTCAGAAGTCCAAATTTTTTCTTTCGGTCTCTATAAAGCCCCCCCCCCCTTCCCTTCTATTCGATCCTGAAGATGGTCTCTATCGCGACCGAAAGATAAAATAACTTTGACAGCCAGTCTCTGCATCTGCGAACCTCCTCTTAAAAAATTCCAGAATTGAAAAATACATATAATTTGTTTCTAATTAAACAAATAATGATTTTAACAATTTTTTTGTCTGACTTTAATCTTCATTTCAAAACAATTTATAGGAGTCCGGTCTTGGCAACCGATAAATAAACAGTCAAACTATTCCAGGCGCCCACAATTTTGGTGATTTTTTAATATATTCTAACTCCTTGGTCATCTTCTTTGTTCCTTTTTGTTGAATATTAGCTGCTTAACAATCTTATTAAAGAAATTGTGAATTTTGGAGCTGTTGAACCTCTAGTCTGAGATCGAAGGTAGGCAATTTTGTTTATTTTTATATTGTTTTTTGTTTGTTTATATGTTTAACCGTATTTGGTAATTTAATCTTAAATGGATAAGAGAGAGGACCTATCTTCTCAATATGTAGCTGAAGAGTATAATAGCACTGCAAAGAGATTTAAAGGTCTTCAATCTCAAGCTGGCCCGAGTAATTTTATTTCTAGCCCTTTTTCTGATTGGACTGGCGGCCTAGTATTTCCCAAGTTTTTTATTGTCTCCCATGCTTTAGAGAATAAAAATCTTACTAAGGTTTCCCCGTTTTTAATAAATAAAGTAATTTCTTATAAAGTAGGTAATGTAGCAAATATTAAAAAATTGAGGTCGGGTGATTTGTTAGTTGAAGTTATGAATGAAAATCAGTCTAAAAATATTCAGGAATTGACCCAGTTCGCCCAAGATATACCAATTAGAGTGAAAGTACATAGTAAATTAAATTCTTGTAAAGGAGTAGTTTATTGTGAAGACCTAAAGGACCTCAGTTCAGAAGAAATACTCAATGAGTTGAAGTCTCAAGACGTAATAGAAGTTTTTAGAGTTACACGGAAAATTGAAGGACAAGTTAAAAACACTCCCACTTTAATATTAACCTTCAATAAACCCGATCTTCCGGAAAGGATTAAGGCTGGGTTTTACTATTTAACAGTTAGGAGATATATTCCAAACCCAATACGTTGTTTCCGATGTAACGAATATGGCCATTTTCTCAAATCATGTACTAAAGAGGTGTCTGTGTGCGCTTTCTGCGGGCTTAGTACCCACGTAGGACCGAATGAAATGTGCGATAGAGCTCCCCACTGTGTTAACTGTAATGGTAGCCATTCGGCTCTTTACAAGAAATGCCCTGTATATTTAAATGAAAAAGCCATTGTTAAACTTTCTATGGACGAAAAGATTTCACTTTTTTTAGCTAGGAAAAAGCTTGGCGGACTTTCATCTAGTCAACCAAACTCTTATGCAGACGTAACGAAGAACCCCCCTAGTCATAACACTAAACAATGCGAGTCCTGTGATGAGTTAAAATCTGTTATTAGCACTTTGAGTAGCCAAATTAGTCTCTTAACTGAACAAATTAATGTTCTCTTAAAAAACAAAGAAATCCCTGTCCTTTCAGAGGCAAAGCAAGTTCATAGTGGTATAAACTCTTATATTCTCAATAATATAAGTGAAACTCACGATCAAACTTTCACACATATGCTTACTGAGGTCGGACAGTTAGAAGATATTTCCAATAATGCTCCACACGAGTACTGTTTAAATGAAAATAGCACGCTCACAAACGAATTTTTTTCCAATAAATCTTTTGAAGTATCTGAAATTGATAATTGCATAAATGATAGCCCAAATAGTGATGTGGTTTTATCCCCATCAATTTATAAGGATAGGTCCCCTTTGAAAAAGAAAAAGGTATACAGTAATACTACAATAGAGAATAAAGTAACCAAAAATAAAGGGAAGTTTACCAGGAAAAAGTAAAAATACTTGTAATAATAAATATTGGATAGCGTTTAGCAGGAACCTACAAGGCAAAGTGAAATGTTAATAAAAAATTAAGTTAAAATGGCGCTTATTTTACAATGGAATTGTCATGGCTACTATTCTCACTTATCCGAGCTTAAAAAAATTAATTGAACAGTTTGACCCATTATGCATCTGTCTGCAAGAAACTTACTTGGTTCCAAATGACATAATCCTTGTCAAGGGATATAAAATTTACAGGAAAGATAATCCGTTAGGGCTTAGAAGAAATGGTGGTGTGGTTACCCTAGTTAAGGAAAAAAATGTTTTCAGTTGAACATCCTCTAAATAACAACACTTTTCAAGCAATTGCAATTGATTTACTTAACCCTTTTACAAAGACAGCATTCTCAATATGTAATATATATGTTCCTCCTAATCAAGATATCACGAAATTAGAAATTGAGCATCTAACTAGTGGTTTTGTTAGACCATACTTCCTTCTTGGAGATTTAAATTCTCACAACCCTATTTGGGGTTCAAATTGGACTAATAATAAAGGAAAAATAATAGAATCAATTCTATCAACTAGCAATTTAATAGTACTTAACAATGGGGCTCCAACGCATTTTTCTTCTGGGCCTGGGACCTATTCCGCAATAGATCTGAGTTTAGCTAGCCCTTTATTGGCAAGAAAGTTTAAATGGTTCACCCATCAGGACCTTTGTTCTTCAGACCACTTTCCCATAATTATAAGTGCTGAAAAATATCCACACAAAAGAACTGTAAATAACAATCATAAGTTTAATATCAAGTCCGCGGATTGGAACCTTTGGAATGCTGCGCTAAACTTTAGTGAGGAATCGTTCAGTGATATTTCCAAAGATATTACTAACTTTAAGAATAGCCTATTAGATGCTTCGGAAAGAACTTTAAAAATATTAAATAAAAAACCTACTCCTCCACCCGTGCCGTGGTGGAATATTAAGTGTAAAATAGCCACTCAGGAAAGACGAAGAGCATTAAATAAATTTAATAAGAACCCTACGGATGGGAACCTTGAATTATTTAGAAAAGCGAAAGCGAAAGCCCGTCAAATTATAAAGGAGAGTAGGAGAAGATCTTGGCGGGAGTTTGTTAGTTCACTTACTCCGAATACGCCTAACAAGGTTATTTGGAGAAAATTAAATTCTATTATTGGTCAATCTAAATCACCTACCATTGAATTTATATCCCATAATGGAGTTATTATTAATAATAAGCAAGAGATAGCTAATATCCTAGCAAATTACTTCTCTTCAATTTCATCTAGTTTAAATTATACAGATGAATTTCGCGAAATTAAAAATGAGATGGAAAGTGAAATTAATAATTTTAACCTCTCCCATAAGCTAGAGGAAGACTACAATAAGCCTTTTTCCATGTGTGAAATGGACTTCTCCATCAGGAAGAGTAAAAACACAACACCTGGGCTTGATGGTATTCCAAATGCGATGTTAAAAAATTTAAAATTATCCGGAAGATCACTTTTGCTCCAATTATACAATAAAATTTGGTTTAGAGGAGAGATTTCCTTCCGGAGTGGAAGCATGCACTTATTGTACCGATCCGTAAATCTTCAACTCTCCCCTCAAGAGTCCAAAAATTTTAGACCTATATCCTTATTGAATTGCCTTGGAAAATTAATGGAAAAAATGGTCAATTATCGTCTCAAGTGGATGCTTCAAGAGCATCAACTAATATCAAAATTTCAATGTGGATTTAAAACACAACATTCCTGCTTAGGATCAACTAGTAAGACTAGAGAAGTATATTAATGATGGGTTTCTGCTAAATAAACATATTATTGCTGTATTTTTTGACATTAAAAAGGCTTATGACACTACATGGAAATATACAATTTTAAAATTTCTAAAAGATAAAAAATATTGATGGGCCCATGGCTGTCTTCGTTCAAAGTTTCTTAGCTGGCAGAACATTTCAGGTCAGGATTGGTAACATTTTATCAGATATTAAGGAGCAGGAGAATGGAGTTCCTCAAGGTTCCGTAATATCAACGACTCTCTTCTTAATAGCAATTAATGACATTGTCAAAAATATCGATCCATCGGTTCAATCTCCTTTTTGTGGATGATTTGGCAATTTACTTCGCTTCCAAAAACCTAGAAAAGACTAAAGCTAATCTACAGGCTGCCATCAACCAAATATATGAGTGGACCAAAATTTCAGGATTTGAAATCTCTGTAGAAAAATCCGCCTGTATACACTTTTGTAGGAAAAGGAAGACTCACCCAGATCCTGAATTGTTTTTAGGTAATATTCCAATTCCCTACCAAAGCTCATTCAAATTTCTTGGACTTATCTTTGATAAAAAACTAACTTGGGTCAATCATATTAAATTGCTTAAAAACTAAATGCTTCAAATTTTAATTTGCTAAAGATTTTGTCAAGCGTAAACTGGGGCGCTGATCGAAGGATTTTACTAAACACATATAGGGCGGTGATTAGAAGCAGGCTAGAGTATGGTTGCCAAGTGTATGGATCCGCTAGTAATACTACTCTTAGAATGCTTGACGTCATTCACAATACTGGTCTTCGTATTGGTGTTGGCGC
>JAKCPI010016483.1:0-14749 GCA_023213315.1 Euborellia annulipes | reverse complement strand
TTAACTGGATGTCGGAGTCCGAGTGCACCTGCAACAAAAATCCTTTTAACAAAATCATCCTCTCTAAAGTAGAGTAGCCAAGGCGAAAAATAAAATAAAAATCTATTTTTTGTCGACGTTTCGAGTGTCGATCGCACTCTTCATCAGGACAAAAATGATGTCAAGTTGTCAGGTTAGTTGACATGGCAGTGTAGCAACGTTTTTAACAATTTATATCTTTTTGAAAAACTCTCTTTACCGTTCCGAGGTCGACAACTTGACATCATTTTTGTCCTGATGAAGAGTGCGATCGGCACTCGAAACGTCGACAAAAAATAGATTTTTATTTTATTTTTCGCCTTGGCTGTCCTTATGCCACATCCTCATATTATAAACATAGATATTTATAAGGGCTCATTTTATAAAAAAATTTGACAATGATGTAAAATCTCTATCTGCACAACACGCCCAGGGCGAGCTGCGTATCTATCTATCGGTTTTGATTATCTCAAAAATTTCTAAAATTCAAAAAAAAAAAAAAAAAAAAAAAATTGAAGAATTTAATGTTTTATTCAAATTTTTTGTAATTAGAAAAATATTTATTTGTTTAGTCGTCTTCTAGCCTACTCCATTATACAATATGTGTGTTTTTTTTTTTTACTAACACACCAAAGGTTTAAACAAAAGAAAAAGAGGATCACATAAATAGAGTCAAATTAAATAAAACTCCTTCTCTCAAAAGAGGAAATAATCTAATAAGTTGGCTTCTAACACAAAAATGGTGATGGTGATGCTCTATACTAAATTACGATAAGAGACAAAGCGAGGATATTTATATTTTATTTAGCCTGTATGCTTTGTATAAGATGGGTTTATAAGTTGTGCACCGTGCTGGTCACACCAGATTTTTTGTGTCGAGATATTTTAGTTCCCATAGCACCTTAGTTTCAAACTTGCATTTTAAATGCTGACTGCTTGAAATAAACTATGGTTATTTTTCAAAATTTTAATCTCATATTTGGACATTTTATACACAATATAGAATCGTAAATAAATACAAAATTTCATAAGAATTGGAAAAATTTTTTTAAAAATGAGTAAAAATTTCCAAAGGGGACCCCCTTTTGAATCAAAATTAACATGCAAATCCCTATAGGGATTTAATATTGGCTCTATGGAAGGAAGAGCCGGAAAGTGAATTTAAAATGAGTAGAAAGAGAGAGACGATAATGAGTGTAAGTGAGATAGAGATGGTCACTTAAAGGAGCTAGTTTCTGCCCATCTTCTAGGCAACATGGTTCAAACAATGAGTCACGTCACCAATTTTTCTCGGAAACAAAAGAAAAATTACCAAATGGCTTAAATAAAAATGCCTGGACCCCCAATAGATATATTTACAAATAACGAGTATCGTTTAAAGTCTTAAATGGCCAAAGTTGCCGAAAAAACTGTGTGAATGTGAGTGTGAATGGGAATAAAGTGTGCGTTAAAAAAAAAATTTAAATTCTGTTACCATGGCAACCATTTCTCCTATCTTTCCTATGAAGAACAAGAGTAAAATGATCTTCAGAAGATTTCAACGGCAAAATGAGAATATACAATTTAAAGAGCATCTAAAAAAAAATAGTTGATTTAAAAATTTAAACAAATAATGCATGTGAGATTTAAATCAATTAATTATATAATTAAATTAAATACTTAATTATATCTCGAGATATTCTTTGAAATAACGAAGTTTGAAATCTTAAAACGCAAAACTTCTGAACAGATTATTATGAAATTTGCTCCAGGTCTAAGGTCTTTCAATCTTAGTCAGTGCTGTCGAAACGACAGGCCCATTTGCCACAAAATAAAATACACCCAAATCTCATGTATATTTAATGGTAAATGCAAATTTAATTATTTATTTTGTATGAACCGAAATTGCATTTATCTAAGCAACAATAAGAGTTTATCGTCCTGAAGATGGGATCGATGTGATTCCGAAACGTCGACGAGAATCAAATAGAGTTTTTTTCTACACTTGCTGGCTGCCTTCATCTACCTAATCCTAATAATTACCACTCAGCCATCGAATTTCTTCTACTTATTATTATTCCTCCCGTTCCAAAAATTTTAGATTGAAAAATTTTCGAACTCAATGTTGCCCAAACTTGCTATCTTAAACGATATATTGACTGGCTAATGAACAGTCTATTTGAGCATTGATTGAAAAAATTCCTTCCTTTTCGAACAAGGCTTAATCAATGTATAAAGTTAATTATTTCTTCCTTAATTTTGTTTTTGGCCTTATCATCAGCTTTTTCTCTCTTTCTGGTTGTTGTTCAAGACTTCTCTTCCCCCCCCTCCCCTTCTATTTATTTATTGAGATGAATTTGATGTTCAAACTTGACTGGCAAACTCTCTCTTTCTAGATCATGGCCTAACTTTAAGTAAATTGAATGTTTTGTGTTGAAAGCCGATTTGGAAACACTTGGAATTTGAGAGAGAGATGTGGGCGGAGGGGATTATTTCTTTTATTTATTTAGAATTGAAACATATTGTTCTTCTTCTTCTTAATGAATTTACTTTAAATCATTTGTTCACTTTTACTGACTTTCAAAAAAAGAAAGGATTATAATAAGAAAATTTTTATTTCATTGAGAGGAAGGGCAGAAGCCGTCAGAACAAAAATCCTCTGAATGCTTCAGAGACGTTTCGGTGCCTTTATTTATGCTGCATCTTCAAAAATAAATGCACCTGAGGCCTATTGTGGTGATGAAAAAGGCGCTCGAAAAGTCGATTTTCGATTTTAGAATCGACTTGATATTTTTCGATTCTCGGAATCGATTAATCATTTCTGAAAGTCGACTTTTCGACTTTCAAGTCGACTTTTTCAAAACTCGTGCATAGGAGATACTCAGTAAATATTAAATTTATTTATTTATTTATAAGATATATTAAGTACTTAAACATTTTATTAAATACAACACACAAATATTGTTTTCACTATTTTTATAAAAGAATATTCTATCCAGAAATTGCACGTGATATGGCACCGAACATTAAAATAAAATATGAAAGTTGAGTATCAAAATAAAACTGTAAACCCCAAACTTGTTTGAAGCAGACTTTATTAGTGTACTTCGCAGGAAAAAATCTGGCGTGATTGGTCGCACAGAACACAACTATCTATTAACTTCGAAAGTTGTGTACTGTGCTGTCACACCAGATGTTTTTGTGTCGAGATATATTCAATTTCCACAGATATATATATTTTTTTTTAAGAAAGTCATTTCGGCTGCAGAGGCAATTTGACTTTTATAAATTTATTTATTTATTATATTTATACAGTATAATTGGCTTCCGGCAGGAGCTCAATGGTCTTGATTTTCGGGAGCCACCAATCCCGATTTTCAGCACCACTTGGCGTTTCTTAACAACATTGATCTTGGTGGCAGTTGTTCTTTCTTCTTGCCAGGCCCTCCGGCCACCGATATATTAGAATTCAAGATATACAATTAGCCCACGGGGCGTGGTGTAGAGGTTAGCGTGCTAACCTCATATACCAAACGTCGCGGGTTCGGACCCCAGGCAGTCCGATGATTTTATTTAAGCCATCTGGATACCAGATGGCTTAAATAAAAATGCCTGGACCCTAATATATATAAATTCATAAATAACGGTTATCGTAAATGTCTTATATGGCCTGAGCTGCCGAAAAGACAGTGTGAATGTGTGTGTGAGTGAGAAAAAAGTGTGAATATTAAAAAAAAAAAAAAAAAAGTATGGGAAAATATTTATATTCTGTTACCATGGCAATCTCCTATCTTTCCTATGAAGTACAAGAGTAAAGTGTGCTTCAAACAATTTTAAGAGCAAAATGAGAATATACATTTTAATGAGCATCTAAAAAATATTTGATTTTTGAATTTTAATCAAAATCGTTGGAGCAAGTTTTGAGAAAATCGAAAAAAGTGCATCAGTAAAGTACTAGCAGGTATAATTTGTAAAATGAAATTTTTGCTACACATCATCACATGATACGACACATGCTAAGACCTTAATGTTATTTTTGTTTGCCGTAAATGAGTAGCGAGTGTTAGAATACTCACTAGATATCCATTGGCATTGTAGTGTCCCCGAGCTCTGGTCAGGGAGGCTTTCTCCTCGCGTGTGGATGTTGCCCAGGCTAATGCTCTTGTCCACATTCCAAGGCGGTGGCACAGGGCAACAGCCAGTGCCACAATTGCTACAACTACCACTCCAGTAAGCATACCACCGCCGAGGCTGCCACCGCCACCAGCAGCCACTGCGCCCGCCGCTGCTGCACTCGACGTGTCGAACATCCTAAACACACAATTAATCTCATTTTAGTTTTACTAAAAAAAGAGGAAAAAATGCAACTGTGGGTAGATATTCAAGACAAAAGTGAGGAATTTTCCGTATTTATGATTTGGGGTCATCTTCAAGTTTATTTAATGCTTATACAGTGTAATTTCGATTATTCGTATTTCCTGCTAATTCGTTCAAATTTGCTGGCCCGAAAAGACGACAGTGAAAACGAAATAATTGAGGAAAAAATAAAAGAAATAAATGTGTAAATACAACAAAGTACGTAAGTACAACAAATTCTCTATTAAAACATTGATTATAATTAAAAAAAGTGTGCATTGGATTTCCAGTTTTTGGTAATTGCAACATCATATTTGGACCCTGTTATGCAATGGTGTGTCAAAGACCAAACATCAAGTTTTGAGAAAATTAACATTAAAGTTTTTTGTTTTCATTGGATTATATATAATTTTTTTTTTGTCAGTTTTGTAAGTAACATTAAATATAAATTTTTTTAGGACATATTTCATAAAAAATACTATTAATTATAGCATTTGAAACAATATTCCGTGCTTAACTCAATTTTTAATTATTTTTTTGGCGCTTGACACACTAATGCATAACAGGGTCCATTTATGAAGTAATTCATACAATCTCTCATTAACTGCGGCGATACTCTCAATTATTGTTTCATTTTAATTATCTTACTTTCAGTTAATAAATTTCATGTTATGATTTTAATTTTTGAAAAGTTAATTATAACTTTCTGATGTGATCTTAAATTCCAAATTTCATAAAATTTGGATTTAAAAGGTCCAAGTTCAAAATTCAAAAATGAGGGGAGGGATTAATCGTGAACCAAAATAGTTGTTAAAATATACACTGGTGGAATCTATTATCAGAAAATATAGTAATATCTATTGGTAAAACAAATTTATAGAGAGTGAAATATAAGGTAGTGCCATCCATGAGAAGAAAATATTGGAAAACCAAATGTATATAGGTATAGGAGACTTGGCTGTAAAGTCTCCTATACCTCAAAGTCTACAGCCACTTCTCATCACTAGTTCAAATTTATATATAATAATATAATATAAGCAAAAATAAGCAAAATATACTCTAGGGCAGCGGTTCCCAACCCGTGGGCCGCGGACGTAAAAATAAAAAGATAAAAATTAGATAAAATATATATATATATATTTATATAAAATTATATATACACTGGGCCTCAGTTTTTTTTTTTTTTACTGAAAAAGTGGGCCGCACATTAAAAAAGGTTGGGAACCACTGCTCTAGGGAACTCTATTAGAAAGAAAGATAATAAAGGTCCGGCTATCTTCGGAGTAATTCGTAAATATTCGGACATGTGGCGGCCATTTTCTAGCAATTCTTTAATTTACTACTCAACCTGAACTATCTTGAAATTCAATCTACAGTTTTTCTCATTTGGAGACTGAGCATTTTTTTTTTTAAATGAAAAAATCCTCTTTTATTTATTTCCTCTTCCTTCTAGCCTCGTTACGTCATAGTCGTCATATCAATAATAATATGTCATCTTGAAAAATTTAATTTAAAATAAAGTTTTATTTTTTCTAATAAAATGGATTTTTCATAGTAAACGACATTTATTAATCGGATTTTAATTTATTTTAAGTTGGTTGGTTGTATTTACTTGAATTGTTATTATAGGATTAACAAAATAAATGGATGTAGAGGAAGCTTGTAATGGATGAAACTTCAAAAGGGGGAATTTTAATAAAGTCCTTTTATAATGTATTTATGTTATTATCAAGGGCGGAACCAGGGGTGTTTTTCGGGGAGGGGGGGGGGCGTAATCTGGTGGGATTGGTCGCACAGCACACAACTTTCTCTTACTTTCGGTAATTTAAAGTCGCAAGTATTAATTTTATATTAAAAATACAATTTAATTTCCAAGAAAAATTTCCCAAATCTTGGGGGGAGGGCCCTCTCCCCTTGATCCGCCCTTGGTTATTATATGACAGAGTTTGTTGAATATAAGAGGATTCCGCCTCCAATTGTCACTCCTTTTAATTTGAAATCAATCTCGGAAGAAACCCCTGTACCACTAGAATATTGAACAAAGGCAACATCTTTTATTCATTAGTGGTTTTACCGATTTCACAGAACATTGAGGAATATCTATTAATTTTCCAATCTTAAAGAGGCTAAACTAAAAGTGATTTTTTTTTTTAACCTAATTTGTTTTCTTTGCCAAACTACACAATTTCTACGATTTTTTTTTTTTGGAATGGGTGCATAGGGTCGGAAAACCTATAATGACCAGTAGTCACATGCAGCCAGGAAGAAAATAAAAACAAAAGGAAAAGCATAAAAGGGGAACTCAACTGCGGGAACTGAGAAGATGCCTGTTGAGATTAGACTTGAAAGTCTGAAGATTGTAGGTTTTGGGGAAGATACACGCAGGGAGCTTGTTCCAATCACGGGAGGTCATGGGGACAAAGGATTACAAAAAGTGAGTATTTGAGTCGACATTTTTTTTTTTATTCCCTTTTATTTACCCGAGGTGCACGAAGACACACACCTCAAACTCAACCGGACTCTGGCCATAGCCATCTACCGGTACCCCGTGAGGTGAAACATTCCTATCTCTAACTCTTCTTCCTGCAATCATTTCTAGCTAATGAACTAATCCTTATTTGTGGCTCCACCCGGTTCCTTTTATTCAACCTCTTCTATGATGGGGAGGATGCCCTAGGAGGGACTTCCTTAACACCGACTCCTTTTGAAGAATGATTCACTGAGAGGGAACCTTCTTTACATCCCTTCCACAGAACGGAATGTCACAGCTACACCCTCTCCTCGTAGAGTTGCCTAGGGGCTATTGTGGGGAGATCCAATATTCTAATCCTGCCTGTTTTAGGATTTGTAGGGGCTCGCTGGTGTAGTGAGCTAGGGTGTCGGATTCTACAAAGGAAATCCGTGTTCAAATCCTGGGCATGAGGGATTTTTCATCAAATAAAGAAATATTTATTTAATCTAAACAAATCCTCAAGCAGGCACTGGATTGGAATATTGGATCTCACCAAGCAACTCTACGGGGAGAGGGAGTTGCTGTGACATCCCGTCCTGTGGAAGGGACGTAAAGAAGGTTCCCTCTCAGTGATGAATTCCCGAAAGGAGTAGGCTACACGCCGGTGCTGAGGGAGTCCCTCCTCAACTAGGACGTCCGCCCTAGCAGAGAAGAAGAGTTTGGATATAAGGAGCCGGTTGGAACCAGTAATAAGGATTAGTTCACTAGCTAGAAACGACCGAAGGAGGAGAAGTTAGAGATATGAAATTGATGTAACTTCACGGGGTGCTACGGCCAGAGGCCGGTTGGGTTTGAGGTGTGTGTCTCCGTGTACGAAAGCACCTCGGGTAAATAAACGGGATAGGCAGGGGCGTATATAGAAATTTTTTCGGGGGGGGGCGGGTCGAACTCGAAAATTTTTCTGCGGAAAATTTTTTTTTTTAAGAAACTATATTTTTTTCACACGAAATTTTTTGCGGAACAATTTTTCTATTGCGGAACCAAAGTTGTCCATCCTGCGGAAAAATTTGTTGCGCTGATGTCTGTATATCCCTATATATGTATATGTGTTTGGGAAATTTCGGGGGGGGCCCTCGCCCCCCCCCCTTATATACGCCCCTGGGGATAGGAATTTCAAATAATAATAATAATAATAATTTGAAGAAAAAAAGCAAATATTTTTTCCATTAAACTATTGATTTCAAATATTATCTATCAGATCGAAAATTAATGCTTTGTTTTGCGACATTACATAATGAATGAATTAAAAAAAAAAAATAAAAGCTTATCTTTGCCGGATATCTTTCAATCCTCTTAATCATTTATTTTTGCACACGATCAATGTATGGGATCAGATTAGATTTTTGTTTTCCAATCAAATAAATAAAGCCGAGCAGAGATTAGAAGTTGTTTTTAAGCTGAGCCTTCAGGCCGAGGATCTTTTCTGTTTTTTTTTTTTCCTCTCTCGCATATCGAGCTGCTCTGCTTCGAATCATTGGCCTTTCTTCTTCTTCCACTTGGCGCTCAATTCGCACAATTATGCAACGATATAATACAACCAAAAATAAACACCAATTTAAGGATCGTCAGAGATCCTAGAAGAACAAGATAATTGATGAGGAGAGAGAAGAGAGAAAAAGAATTCGACGTCCTCAAAAGACCAAATTGAAGGCCAGGAGCAACAATCAATTTTGAAAATTTAAACAAGATAATAATTGACTATATAAGAAAAAAAGTAAAAAATAAGGTGTGACTGTCGCACAGCACACAACCTTCGGTAATCGAAAGTTCTGTGCTTGTAAAACCAGATTTTTTGTGTCGACACATATTTAGTTTTCAACCGATATATTAGAATTCAAGATATAAAATTTTTTTTTTTTTTAACAGTAGGCCTAACACTTTTTTCTCATTCACACAGTATTTTCGGCAACTTAGGCCATTTAAGACTTTTACGATATCCGTTATGGAGATTAATATACATATATGGGATCCAGGCATTCTTATTTAAGTCATTTGGTATCCAAGTGGCTTAAATAAAATCATCGGACTGCCTGGGGTCCGAACCCGCGACGTTTGGTATACGAGGTTAGCACGCTAACCTCTACACCAAGCCCCGAGGGCGATAAAAAATTTATAAACACGGAAAAATATTTATATTTTTTTGCCATGGCAACCATTTCTCCTATTTCTTCTATGGAGTACAAGAGTAAAGTGTTCTTCAGAAGATTTCAATGACAAAATGAGAATATACATTTTAAAGAGCATCTAAAAAATAATTGATTTATGAATTTTAATCAAAATTGTTGCAGCGAATTTTGAGAAAATCGAAAAAAAACTGAAAAAGCACATCAGTAAAGTACTAGTACTCTTTGGCCGATTTCGTTCAAAAGCTTCATGTCACGTCTGAAAAGGGTGACTAATAGGGCTGGACGGTAAACCGGTTTGCCGGTAAAAATTTTTTACCGAAAACGCGGTAACGAACCTCTAATTCGGTAAAAACCGGTTTTTTTTTTCGAAAGTCGGTAAAAACTTATTTTTTCGGACGGTAAAAAATTTTTGTTCCGCGAAAAAAATGTTCCGCGGCGGCAAAAAATTTTGGTTCCGCGAAAAAAAAATGTGCCGCGGCGACAAATTTCTGTGCCGCGGCTGGCAGAAAAAAATTGGCGTCTCTAAAAAAAAGGTAAAATATTTTTTCGGACGGGGAAAAATTTTGGTTCCGCGGGAAAAAATGTGCCGCGGCGGCAAACTTTGGTTCCCGCGGCGACAAATTTCTGTGCCGCGGCGGCCAACTTTGGTTCCGCGGCGGCAAATTTCTCTTCCGCGGGCGGTAAAAAATTTTTACCGACTTTCGAGAAAAACCGGTTTTTTTTTCATTATCGAGGTCGGTAATGAAAATCCATTACCGTCCAGCCCTAGTGACTAATTAGAATATAAAATTTCAAATTTCTAACTCTTTTCGTTTTGAGATATTTTGTTCACAGACAGACCAATTTGCGGAACCCAATTTTTTGGACTGAGGGGATCTCAAAACGTGTATATCCATCAAAATATCCATATTTGAAGTTCGGACACGCCACAATTGAATAAGTACTCTTAGAATCCTCAAAATTGGCATGATTACTCTTTCAGAGTAGGCGTTATTTATTAGTTTTATTTAGAGGAAAAGATGTTAATAAATAAAAATTTAAGTCTAAGCCCTCTCTCTCTCTCTCTCTCTCTCTCTCTCTCTCTGTTCTGTTAACATTTTGAGCACGCACGAATTGCACGTCCCATCAGATGAAAAATATGATCTGGTAAAATAAACGAAATGTCAACATTGTGAGGGGGGAATTGTCTACCTCAATAAAACAACAAGAGAAATTATATTTTTATTTATTTTATTCGTTTTTCAATTAAAGGTGAAGTTTTTTATAGGTTTTCTATAATACTGTAGATATTTTCCCCCATAATGGTCTGTCTGTCTGTGTGTAGCGATTTAATGCATGAAGGAAATGAGCTACGAAGTGGAAATTTTATATATAAGTTAGGTACCCCCTGAGGCGTGAAAATAAGCTTTTGATTAAAATCAGTCAAAAAGTACTAGTACTTTACTGATGTACTTTTTCAGCTTTTTCTATTTTCTCAGGTTTTGATTAAAATTCATAAACCAACTATTTTTTAGATGCCCTTTAAAAAGTATATCAGTAAATTTTTCGAGAAAATTGTTTGATTGTTTCAACTTTAATCAAAATCGTTCAAGCCAATTTTGGAAAAAAAAAAAAAAAAAAAAAAAAAAAAAAAAAAAAAACTGAAAAAGTGCATCAGTAAAGTACTAGTATTTTTAAACCCATTTTAATCAAAAGCTTCGAATTACGCCCCAGGGGGGGGGTTTCTAACTTAAATGTAAAATTTCAACCACATAGCTTTTTCGTTCTTGTGATATTTTGTTCAAATTTTGCGAATCTCACTTTTTAGGACTCAAAACGTGTATATCCGTCAAAATCTCGACATCGAATTTTTGACATGAATCCAATACCTTTCTCTCTATATATATTAACATATATAGGTAAGAGAATGTAAAAACGCCCGCCCAAGGAGAGAGAATAATATAGCAGCTGAATGTTCTTAATTCTTAATAAAAACAAGAACGTATTTCGTAGGTGAGACAAACACTCACAGAGGGCAATAAGTTTTTTTATTGATGTTAAGGCAAAAGAAAAAAGAATGTTCATTAATATTAGTGGGCAGCCAATTTCTTGTTGTTCAATCAATGCAAGAGAGAGAGAGAGGAAGGTGGTGGCTAGAAAGGGTCTTTAACTTTACACACATTTAATCAATTGTCTTTTCTCTCTCTCTTTCTCTCTTATATGAATGGATGGCCGAGAAGAGACAGAGAGAGAGAATTCATTCGTTCACTTGCCCTTTTAGTTGGTTCCATTTTCTAAAGTTACTTGGGTCATTCATTCATTTATAAAACAACCGATTGAAATAAACCCCGTCGTCGTTGTCAATTGCTGATGCTATACAATACAATTTTTACTTTCTCTTACCTATGTATATATGTAATATATATACATAGAGAGAAAGTTTTGGATTCATGTCAAAAATTCGATTTCGAGATTTTGATGGATCTTCACGTTTTGAGGTCCCCTGAATCCAAAAAAGTGGTTTTCGCGACATGGTCTGTCTGTGGGTGTGTCTGTCTGTGTGTGTTCACTTTTAAGCATGAAGGAATTGAGCTACGAGGTTGAAATTTTATATTTAAGTTAAACACCCCCCGGGACCGGAAAAATAAGCTTTTAATCAAAATCGGCCAAAGAGCACTAGTACTTTACTGATGTACTTTTTCAGTTTTTTTCGATTTTCTCAAAATTCGCTCTAACGATTTTGATTAAAATTCAAAAATCAATTATTTTTTAGATGCTCTTTCAAATGTATATTCTCGTTTTGCCCTCAAAATTGTTTGAAGCACACTTTACTCTTGTATTTCATAGGGATGATAGGAGAAATGGTTGCCATGGTAACAAAATATATTTTCCCATGTTTTTGACATCTTAAATTTCTAATATATTGGCGGAAACTAAATATATTTTGGACTCCGGTCTTGGCAACCGATAAATAAACAGTCAAACTATTCCAGGCGCCCACAATTTTGGTGATTTTTTAATATATTCTAACTCCTTGGTCATCTCCTTTGTTCCTTTTTGTTGAATATTAGCTGCTTAACAATCTTATTAAAGAAATTGTGAATTTTGGAGCTGTTGAACCTCTAGTCTGAGTTCGAAGGTAGGCAATTTTGTTTATTTTTATATTTTTTTTTGTTTGTTTATATGTTTAACCGTATTTGGTAATTTAATCTTAAATGGATAAGAGAGAGGACCTATCTTCTCAATATGTAGCTGAAGAGTATAATAGCACTGCAAAGAGATTTAAAGGTCTTCAATCTCAAGCTGGCCCGAGTAATTTTATTTCTAGCCCTTTTTCTGATTGGACTGGCGGCCTAATATTTCCCAAGTTTTTTATTGTCTCCCATGCTTTAGAGAATAAAAATCTTACTAAGGTTTCCCCGTTTTTAATAAATAAAGTAATTTCTTATAAAGTAGGTAATGTAGCAAATATTAAAAAATTGAGGTCGGGTGATTTGTTAGTTGAAGTTATGAATGAAAATCAGTCTAAAAATATTCAGGAATTGACCCAGTTCGCCCAAGATATACCAATTAGAGTGAAAGTACATAGTAAATTAAATTCTTGTAAAGGAGTAGTTTATTGTGAAGACCTAAAGGACCTCAGTTCAGAAGAAATACTCAATGAGTTGAAGTCTCAAGACGTAATAGAAGTTTTTAGAGTTACACGGAAAATTGAAGGACAAGTTAAAAACACTCCCACTTTAATATTAACCTTCAATAAACCCGATCTTCCGGAAAGGATTAAGGCTGGGTTTTACTATTTAACAGTTAGGAGATATATTCCAAACCCAATACGTTGTTTCCGATGTAACGAATATGGCCATTTTCTCAAATCATGTACTAAAGAGGTGTCTGTGTGCGCTTTCTGCGGGCTTAGTACCCACGTAGGACCGAATGAAATGTGCGATAGAGCTCCCCACTGTGTTAACTGTAATGGTAGCCATTCGGCTCTTTACAAGAAATGCCCTGTATATTTAAATGAAAAAGCCATTGTTAAACTTTCTATGGACGAAAAGATTTCACTTTTTTAGCTAGGAAAAAGCTTGGCGGACTTTCATCTAGTCAACCAAACTCTTATGCAGACGTAACGAAGAACCCCCCTAGTCATAACACTAAACAATGCGAGTCCTGTGATGAGTTAAAATCTGTTATTAGCACTTTGAGTAGCCAAATTAGTCTCTTAACTGAACAAATTAATGTTCTCTTAAAAAACAAAGAAATCCCTGTCCTTTCAGAGGCAAAGCAAGTTCATAGTGGTATAAACTCTTATATTCTCAATAATATAAGTGAAACTCACGATCAAACTTTCACACATATGCTTACTGAGGTCGGACAGTTAGAAGATATTTCCAATAATGCTCCACACGAGTACTGTTTAAATGAAAATAGCACGCTCACAAACGAATTTTTTTTCCAATAAATCTTTTGAAGTATCTGAAATTGATAATTGCATAAATGATAGCCCAAATAGTGATGTGGTTTTATCCCCATCAATTTATAAGGATAGGTCCCCTTTGAAAAAGAAAAAGGTATACAGTAATACTACAATAGAGAATAAAGTAACCAAAAATAAAGGGAAGTTTACCAGGAAAAAGTAAAAATACTTGTAATATTAAATATTGGATAGCGTTTAGCAGGAACCTACAAGGCAAAGTGAAATGTTAATAAAAAATTAAGTTAAATGGCGCTTATTTTACAATGGAATTGTCATGGCTACTATTCTCACTTATCCGAGCTTAAAAAAATTAATTGAACAGTTTGACCCATTATGCATCTGTCTGCAAGAAACTTACTTGGTTCCAAATGACATAATCCTTGTCAAGGGATATAAAATTTACAGGAAAGATAATCCGTTAGGGCTTAGAAGAAATGGTGGTGTGGTTACCCTAGTTAAGGAAAAAATGTTCTCAGTTGAACATCCTCTAAATAACAACACTTTTCAAGCAATTGCAATTGATTTACTTAACCCTTTTACAAAGACAGCATTCTCAATATGTAATATATATGTTCCTCCTAATCAAGATATCACGAAATTAGAAATTGAGCATCTAACTAGTGGTTTTGTTAGACCATACTTCCTTCTTGGAGATTTAAATTCTCACAACCCTATTTGGGGTTCAAATTGGACTAATAATAAAGGAAAAATAATAGAATCAATTCTATCAACTAGCAATTTAATAGTACTTAACAATGGGGCTCCAACGCATTTTTCTTCTGGGCCTGGGACCTATTCCGCAATAGATCTGAGTATAGCTAGCCCTTTATTGGCAAGAAAGTTTAAATGGTTCACCCATCAGGACCTTTGTTCTTCAGACCACTTTCCCATAATTATAAGTGCTGAAAAATATCCACACAAAAGAACTGTAAATAACAATCATAAGTTTAATATCAAGTCCGCGGATTGGAACCTTTGGAATGCTGCGCTAAACTTTAGTGAGGAATCGCTTCAGTGATATTTCCAAAGATATTACTAATTTTAAGAATAGCCTATTAGATGCTTCGGAAAGAACTTTAAAAATATTAAATAAAAAACCTACTCCTCCACCCGTGCCGTGGGTGGAATATTAAGTGTAAAATAGCCACTCAGGAAAGACGAGAGCATTAAATAAATTTAATAAGAACCCTACGGATGGGAACCTTGAATTATTTAGAAAAGCGAAAGCGAAAGCCCGTCAAATTATAAATGAAAGTAGGAGAAGATCTTGGCAGGAGTTTGTTAGTTCACTTACTCCGAATACGC